>JAVJIF010024206.1:0-65617 GCA_038442645.1 Agave tequilana
ATAAGCCAATTTTCCTACAATGGCGATTAAAAAGTCAAGCCTTTCCCATTATTTTCTTCCATTGGATCTTGCGCTGTGATGATCGTACACAGATAACTCTCTTGAGTATATAAGCTCTTCTAACACATTGATAGTAAAACTCGTAAATCTTTCTATGTATGTTCAATGACGTAATTTGGAACCATGTTTCTCAGTAGGCACTAAGGGAGACCTTGATTTTTTACGAGACTGAATAATGGACATTTACCTCTGAGCAATGAATAGGGTGTGATTCACATTGATCTTTATCAATCAAGTATCTAGCAATCTAAAGAACCTAATTGACTGAGACTAGTCCTTAAGGTGATCCAAATAGTGATTCTCGAGTTGGATCACTGAGTTTTCAAAACTGAGCTCCCTCTCTTTGTTATTTCCCCTTAATGGCTTCTTTTTCAGATTCTCTTTCCTCTTTTTCTTCTCTTTAATTGTTCCTTTTCCATATTCCACACTCTCTCTCTATTCTTTTCTATTAATGGTTTCTTTGGAGAAAATCAATGCTTCATCTCAAAGAAAAAGTATCAGTACTAAAGAAACATGCATGAGCAACTAGACTTGACTTCACAAAATCACTCCGTGTATTCGATCTTAAATAATCAAGTTTGAGCTCTCTCCTCCATTTCTTCAAGAAATAAATCCCCCCTTCAGTTCATCAAAAAAAGAAGAAAAATTCTGCCATGGATTCCACCATCAACATTTTCTCTCTCTGTTATGCAACTGAAGGGGATTAATATTGTAATATCCTTTCTTTTTTATGACTAGTTTACTTCAGTTACATAAATAGTAGTCTTTTCCCTGATATTATTTTTTTAAGGAGAAAAAGGGACCAAAAATGGTCCGTCAGAATAATATAATAAGAAAAAGTACAATAGTAGACATACAATCCAAATGGCAATCTCTCACCATGCAGGTTTGGGAAGAGGAAAAAACAAAAGACAAACAAAGGACAAAAAGAATTACACAAAAAATTTACACCAAAAGTTTGAGAAAAAATGACCAATGAGAAACTTCAGCTGGAGAGTCATCGCTTATGATTAAAATTTTTAGAGTTGCGCTCAATTCAGATAGACCACACTACTCCCAGAACGCAGGAATCTCAAGCCTTCCGATACACACCCGGGATTGATGATATCCGCCAGTCCTCCCACAGTTCCCGAAGGAGTTGGCCAAAAGTAAGAGTCAGGCCGGACACAATTGGGGTCATACTCTTTTGGAGAAGAGAAGGAAGAAAAAATGTGACCAGACGACTTCAGGTGATTATCACATAAAACAAAAGAAGAAGGTGGTCTGATATGACGTCTCTGTAAGTAGAAACCTGTAGGAAGTGGTCATGACTGCTAACGAACTAGTATCTTGACTTTAGGGAGAGCTTCGCCTTCCAAAATACTTTGCCACTTTATCCTGAGGTAGCAAACGCTGCAACAAATTGTATTGGGAGTGGACTGTAAAAGAAGCTGAGGAATTGGTCTTCAGCAACTAATCCGGAGTATCCTGAATATGTCTCTGTAGTGTATCCATTAGCACTGCCAACGTCTGTATCTGTTAGGAGAAAGTGGGCGACGAAAAGAAATTGCCCCAATCACTAATTGGATTTGTTAGCTAACCCAAACATCTTTGTCAATTGTCATGTTCAAAAGTCTGAGGAAAGTAAGAGCAAAAGGGATCTCACCCAGCAATTCTTTCAAAATTTCACCGAGGTCCCCTGCCTACACTGATCCTCAAGCCAATTTTGAAAGCATTCGATGTTTTAAGGACATCTCGCCAGCAGATGACACGCGACCCAGTAACTATCTTGGCAAGTCTAGTGGCCTCCCACGATAGTAGTTGTGAAGGACCACCTATACCCAAGGGGATTGATGGTTTGTTAGAAATTTTCACCACCATTTGGACAAGAGAAAAAATATTAAAATCTCTTTATCCTACGAATCTCGGACTCCCCAAACCACAAGGAGAACAAAGAACATCTCAATTTACCAACACTGACCTCTTGTAATGTTGCTTTCCCTTTTTCAAAAAAAGCATACCTTAATCTTTCTATATGCTAAACAACCTACTGAGGTAGATAAAAAAATGACATGAAATATAGCGGTAGATTGGTGAGGACTGAATACTAAAATAATTCACCTCTACGTGACAAGGAATGTCTTTCCCAGACAGCTAATCTTTTGTCAATTCGATCAAGAAGAGGCTGCCAATTCTGTTTTAGAAAGGGTGATCAGTTTTCAGAGGAAGTCCGAGATAAGTGATAAGGAAACTCTCAATATTGCAATGTAACTCTCCTGATACCGCCAACAAAGTTTAAACCGTGGCGGCCCAAGCGCAGGTAAATCGAGGACTTATTGAAATTGATAGATAACCTCAAAAGCAACTCAAATATATTAGCAGTTTTTAACCCTTTTGATGGAGATTGAAATCCGGGCCAAGATCATGAGTATCATTAGCATATTATAGTACGTGATCCCCGGTTCCAAGGTCCCACTTTTTGAATGAAACCTCCCTCGTATGCAAGTTTCATGATGCAAGATAACACCTCCACTCCAAAAAATAAAAAGATATGGTGAAAGAAGATCCCTTTTTCTCAATCCTCACTTACCTCTGGAGGTGGTTGTAACGCCCCCGCCCCGCCCCGCCCCACCGAGTACGAAAACGCTACTGAAACGTATATATGCAGAGTAAAATACTCGTACATATACACGCTAAGCATATCAGTATAGTCAGGAATCAGAGTACAGAAGCATAGTAGTAATATACATTTTATATTACGGTCCAAGTACATTATTATCATAGTACATGATCCAATATTACAAGAATAATATTCATCCAGGGATACAAATATGATTTACAAGAGATTTACACGGGCCAAAAGTGGTAGATGCTCTGATGCAGGAAGGAGGAATCTTTGAGAAGTCAGATAAGGAAGATGGGTCTAAAGAACCATCTGATTCGTTCCCAAGCTTTTGCCAGGTTCTGATCCTGAGTCTTGCTATGCTTCTGTGTGCACTGCGATCAGTAACAGGATCTTCACCAATTTTCAAGCTCTGGGATCTGACGTCCAGATCCGGGTTTGTCAGAATGCAACTCAAACGAGTACATAAAAGCCAAGTGGCGTGCTCAAGCAAGTACATATGTACAGAATATCAGTGATCATGTATTCAAGCAAACAGCAGGCAGTAACAGTAAATGAAAATGGAATATTTTTATCTAAGCATGTATGAACTGTATATGTCATATGAAAAATGTAAATGAAGACAAACCATTTGTATAAACTCAATCCTCGGGTCCATGAGATTGTACATCGAGAGAATAATCCAACAGGGAAACCCCCATCTATATACCTATACCTCACTTCACCATCAACTGAGCACATATAAGTAGTGTTGCTAAGAGTTGGTATATATGTAGTGTTATCAACTCATGTCATGTCTGTGGAATCATGATCAATACTGGAGTCAAGTCAGCAGTATGTTATGATATTATATTTATTATTATTATTTAGACTCGTCCTACTCGAATGTCTAGGTATGTGCCCTAGCGTCCTAGTTCACATACATCCACATAGGAGTAGTACGAGGTTTATTATGAGACTGATGAGGAATTAAGGTATCATATTTCATACTGGGCCACGTGCATACCTGAGACAACGACCTCAGTGTGATTGGATCTGGCCTCCAATCCTGACCGCTAAGCCGTAAGGGTCTTATTTGTATGCCCTGAATCAATAGTTAAATTAGTACAGGGTGGCAGTACCCCTGCCCGAACTCCCGTGGCCTCAGGTAGATTCGAACAGTGTTGCAACATCGAGCCATTATGAAGACGTACTTCTTGAAGTCCATCAGTTTCCCCCGTCCCAGTATAAGTTGTATCTTTATTAAGTATCTTCGGGATTATTTTCAGCTGGTCTTCACGGTATTGATTTTTGGGAGAACAGTATCAGTACAGCGGTATCATTATATCCTTATCTAGGATTAATACAGTATTCAGTAATCAGGAGTTCAGTGATATCCCCGTAAAAAACATTTCTGTGAATTTTGTATTTTAATCTGTTCAGGATTCACAGTACCGAATCAGGAATGAATCAGGTGTATTGTCTTGAGTCAAGAATCATGATATCGTATCTACTGTTAATACTAAGTCTGATTTACAATCAGATGTAAATGATATTGTCCAGTCAAGTCAGTAGTGAATAGTATTTAGTGTCAATATCAGTAATCAGTTATAATACAGTATCAGGAATATCAGATGTCAAACAGATTGCAAGCATCTAATGTATTTCAAGAATATATCATATCAGGTATTTCAAACTCTTCACAACCATAAATATATGATAAAGCAATGTTATGGCTAAGCGCACAAATAAGCGGTGCAAGCAGTACTGGAGGCACAAACAAGAAGAGTGTTTAGTCACTAAATACTCGGCAGAAGCTACAGAATGATTCGGCATAGACTGCGAGTCAGAATCCGCAGAATTTCGCCTAATCGAGTCTAGTCATAGCACTGAGCGCTAAGTATGCCAACCAGCGAAGTCGAGAGACCGCGAACGGACTAAGCGCATCCCCTTTCGGGAAGTGGGCATTAGAGAGACCATAGGTCTAATAGGGCCATAAGGTCAACTAAATACCTGCATAAAATGACGTTAGTATACACAAGTATATAAATATCAATCAACGGCGCAGGGCGCCAAAGAGAGTAAGGTCTAAGCGCACTCCTTTTGGGAAGTGGGCATAAAAGAGACCAGAAGGTCTAATAGGGCTAGAAAAAGCCAAGTAGGTACCTGCAGAAGATGTTAGTAACAAAATATACAAAATTACAAAAAATTTCTAAAAATACAAGTAATTCCCAAATACAGGAAATTCCTAAAATACACAGAAAATTCTTTAAAATACAGAAAATTTTTAAATACTTAAAAATTTCTAAAAACACAGATAATTTTTAAATACACAAAAAAATTCTAAAAATATACAGTTAAATTCTAAAATACAGAAAATTCTAATAATGCCCAGATAATTTCTAAAAATTACAGAAAAATCTTAGAATTATCCATGAACCCTAATACAAGTCCATGTACCACAATTATTACAAACAATACTCAAAACATTGATATAAATATTTTTACAGTTATTTTTATAAGGGTAGAGTACTCGCCTATATCAGGAAAATATCTGATACCACGTGCACATATGCACGTGCATGTAGGGGTGTGGGAGGGCTCCTAGGGCTGGCCGAGACCTAGAAAAAGAAAGTGGTAAGAGAGGTGGTAAGATATGTTCTAGAGAGAAACTAGGGTTCAGGATTTAGAGAGAAACCGATTTTGGGATATGGTGTGTATTGAAGTGGAGAGAAGGAAGCATGGTATAGGTGGCAGCCTGAAGGAGGATGAGGGAGGAGAGAGAGAACTTAGAGAGAAGATAGAGAGAGGAGAGAGAAAGTAGAGTTTCGGGTCATTTAGAGCGAGAAAAAATTGAGAAAATTATGAGATATAGTTAGGCTATAGGAAGATGTTTGAGGCAGCATGTGGTGGTTTTGGTGGTCGTGGGATTTTAGAGAGAAAAAGTAAATTTTAAGAGAGGATTTTGGGACTTTTTAGAGAGAGAAAGAGTTGGAAAAAATTAGGACTAGTTTAGAGAAGGTGTGGGAGAGATTTTAGTGCTAGTGGAGTGGCTGTAGGAGGTGGTGGTAGTGTAGAATAACTTTTAGAAAATTTTTAGAAGAGTTTTTGGTATTTTTTTAGAGAGAGAATGGTGGGGGGGAGGAGGCGGCGGTGGCCATGGTGTGGGCAGGTGAGGGAGAGGATAAGGAAGAGGGGAGAAGCTTGTAGGGAACCAAAGCATTGGCTTCTTGAAGAAGCCAGAAAAATTCTAGAAAAAGAAGAAAAAAAGAAAAGGAAAAGGAAAAGGAAAGAAATAAAAATGCAAATATGTAAATGTTGGGGTTATATGTAAATGTCTCATAAGAAAATAATAGAAAAATAAAAATGAAGAGAATTGGAAAAAATGGATTTAAGAAGAATAGGAAAATAGAAGGAAAGAGAAAATATTTAATTAATAATTATTTAAAAAAGAATTTGAGAATTTCTAGGGTAGAATTTAGTGTCAGTGCAGAGTCTCGTGTAAAAATTTCAGGTCAAACGGAAGAAAATACTTACATGAAATGACACATGTACGATCAAAACGTCGAAAACCGTAAATATAACGTATTCTAGAATCAGGGTATTACAGTGATTCATGGCTGACCATTGACGAGAACTGAAGAGAGGCCAGAACTGAGAAGGATTGGATCCATCCACACCATCTATCGCCAAAGCCCTGAAATTGTAAGATCTTGAGAATAAATGACCACTCAATCGTATCAAAAGCTTTTGCAAAGTCTAATTTGATGAAGTAGGCTAGCCAATTGTATTTGGTGCAAATTGATATGATTTCTGAGCACATACCACACTATCTAAGATGGATCGGCCAGGAAGAAAGGTCAATTGGGAGGACTCAATCAAGTCATTAATCTTCTTCTTAAGCTGACCTGCAAGAACTTTAAAGATGATTTTAAGAATGACATTGATCAAACTGATATATAAAGTC
The DNA here is from genome assembly GCA_038442645.1 of Agave tequilana. Taxonomy (NCBI): domain Eukaryota; kingdom Viridiplantae; phylum Streptophyta; class Magnoliopsida; order Asparagales; family Asparagaceae; genus Agave; species Agave tequilana. The sequence continues at coordinate 6,609 of JAVJIF010024206.1, forward strand.
ACCGATATGCCTAACATCAACTATCTTGGGGACCAAAGCAATGTAAGCAAATTAAACCAGGATAGATCAGGTTTTCATCATAAAAAGCTTAGAAAATATCCATAAGATCTTGTCGAAGGATTGACAAGAAATGTTGGTAGAATTTCATGTTAAACCCATTTGAACCCAGTGCTTTATTCGCCCCCCAAGAAAAAATGGCTTGTCGGATTTCTTCTTCAGCAAATGGCTCTCTCAGAGCAATGAGGGATGTTCGAGAATCTATTGGATAATATTGTTCCCAATTTACTCTTATATCATGTGAGGGGGGCAGTCATACCCGTCAATCTACGAAAGAAGTTGGAGAAAGCATTTATGACACCCTGGTCAGAAATTTCCTCCCCTTCAAGTTCTAAATTGAGAATGTTCTTACATCTCCTTTTATTAAACATGTGATTAAAGAATTTAGTATTATTACCACTTTCTCTTAGCCACTGTACCCTAGCTCTCTGTGCCCACATAGTTTCCTATGAAGCCTAAATTTGCTCTAGTTAACTGGAGAGGCAGGTAAGATTTCTTTTCCATCAAAGTAAGCTAATGGAAGTCATTGATACTGAAAGATTTGATGGAAGATAGGAGTTGTCACTTATTAGATAACGCATGGTGAAAATTTTGCCTGCTCCAAGATTTGAGAAAAGATCACAGGGATCGGAGCTTGAAAAACAGTCTGCCACCAAATCAACACTTTTGATGTCAAGAGAGGACCAAAATTGTCACACATCAGAATCAAAAGTCGGGATTGGAGCTTTGAAATCAGTCTGCCACCAGGATCAACACTTTTGATGTCAAGAGGGACCAAAATTGTTGCACATCAGAATCAAATCGATCATGTCACAACCACATGTTTTTTGAATCTAAAAATAGATTGTCTCTGAAAAAAGTCTCTAGTGTTCGACAAAATATGATCAGACAGAATATGGGAAAAACGCAAGCTAAAGAGCGCGTGTATTGTTCTTTCCACTCCAAGTGTAAAAGAATCTGTCCAATTTTGCAGACATAAGTGGTTGCCAATTACTCGTGTACGAACGACTAGAAAAGGGGCTCAATGAGACTAAGAGATCAGATAAGATCATTAAAACCATGCATCCCTGGAATATGAATTTCAGGCCCACTCCTTTCATCAAAATATCTAGTAACATTAAAATTGCCACCAACTAACCATGGGTCAGCCGCCCAACCTTTAGTATTGCTTGTTGGGAACAAGAAATTTCAATTGAATCTTTGAGCTGAATTCAAGCGTGATTCGTTGCTAGAAACACATGGATGATGGTTGGAGTGTGTTCTCCTTCCTTGTGAATGAATTTGGTATATTCACATGTTCAATTCTGTTGTTAGCCTCATTCAATAGCTAAATGGGACTAAAGAAGTCAAAATACTCCAGTCCCACGTTGATATGTTGTGAAAAGTTGAGAAGTTTAAATATAAAAAAATGGGAACAAAAGGCATGCCCTTTGGGTACTTGGAGTTTTCGCGCGCGTTTTTGGGGAAACTATGTCCACCCTTACTGCTGCCGCCCACCCGCCCCGCCCCGACGCCGGTGCCGGAGCGTGTTGTATATAGCGCTCCTCTCGACTATTTCTAACACACCGAAGAAAAGATTCAGAACTAAATCTGATAGAGATTCAGAAAGACATTCTGACTTTTCTCCATTCTCTCCTCTGACCAGAAATTTTAAGACAAATATTCATTTGGAAATTTATCTTGGTCCAAGTTCTTTGTCTACTTCCAATTAGTAAATGTACTGATTAATTTTGGTTCGACTGTACGGTCCATTTGGTAGTGTTATCTAAATAGCGGTATCGGAGACGTAATTGTCTTAAAGAGATTTGCTACATATGTATCTCTCACTACATATACTGTATAATTGAACTAACATTCTTTTTACAGGAGTTATGCTGGAATATTTATTTCATAAAATTACTGCCAATACATTGATTAAATATTGATACTGATTAATACCAGTCTAATTGGTGTTTAACTAAGAAAGATAATTGAAAGGTGGTTCTGTAATTAAGGAACGTTCTATCGAACGGAAACCTCCACACATGATTTTTCACCGACCTGACCAATTAGATCAGTTGCCAGAGGTCCACTCGTCACCCGTCAGTACAAGGCCTGTAGACCGAGGTGATCACAAAGTCTTGGCTAGTTCTCCGATGTGTATATCTAACTTAAAGCAAGAATTTCCCCTCCGAGCATTCAAAAATATTGTCCCTCCAGCCAATAATTTTTTTCTTTTATTTAATGGAAAGAAAATTCTAAATAATAGCTTTGTAAATAAAATTGCAGGGGTACTATTTGATACATGAGTATATCAAAGCATGAGTAAAGATCTTTTGTTCCATTAAGATTGATCTTAGAATAGGATGGAAACATATGATGGAAAAAATGATTGAAAAAGAAAGAAAGAAAATCAAAAGAAATAGGATCAACCAGCAAGAACTGCTGCTGTCCAGAACTGTGCTTTCTGGAAAATTTCAGGCAGCCCGAATTGAATCTAATTTTATCAAAGGCCCATTTTTCTGTAATTTTCTGTTTTACCTCCTTTGGTCTCCAAATGACCATCAAACTTACTAAATAACTCTAGCAAATGCTCAAAATAGTATGAATTGTATGGATGACATGTTATAGTCCTTGGAAAAAATTTGGAAGTTATAAATTGTAGTAAGGTCTAGGCTTGTGTCACTTTCTAGCATGTAACGAAGTACAACTTTCTATAAATACAAGGCCTCAAGTTGGAGGGTGAGGACCCAATGATGCACGAGTACTTCTAAATAGACCATGTACCCGTACCCGCGACATGTTGGACACAGGTTAGGGTCTGACACGGCTTGGATGCAGCGTCGGACATCCCGCCGTGTCGACCTCTCTTCCTCTCAAAATCTCAGAAAGGTGAGTCCTTTTGAGTTGGAACTCTTGATTCTTGCTATTAGATGTTGTATTTTTTACAAGGTCAAGTTTCTCTAATTTGATTGTTGTGAATATTCTGATTGTTGTAAATAATTTATTCCTTGCTTCATAGATATTTTCTTTCACTTTTCTATTTTGCCTATATAAATTCTATTGCAAAAATACTACTTGAAACAAATTCTATATTCTGGGCCCTTCTTCAATTGTTGAAATGTTGTTAGACAGGACTTAGGAGTAATGTAGAGAAGTTGTTGCCCACAATTGCTTTTTTTTGTTTTTTGTGAAAGTCTTTGAAATTCTCTATTTTGAGGCTCCTGTAGGCTATAGCAATTTTTTTAGTTGTAGCAGTTTTTCTAAGTTGATGTGATTCATTTGGATTTGATATGGATGCGATATTGGTTGCTTATGCTGCCATAAGTTTCTAGGAGCCAATAATTTCTCTTAGGACCCAATTTAGGAGCCATAGTCAACCTATTTTCAATCTCCAATTTATTTTCCGTAATCAATCTGCCAAAGTGAGCAAAGTTAGCAAACAGTTCAAAACATTAAAAAAGTGAGCAAACTGAGGCTTAGTTTAATTAATCCTTTGATTCATTATTAGAAAGGAATGTTTATGTTTCTTGGTAAAAAAATATTGATGTTTAAAAACTAAATTTGAGTTTTGCAGGCCTTGTTATTATTAAATTCAATACTTCGATGTCACTTTTATCTCTGTTTATTATATATAATATAATATAATATAGTCGTGTCCCCGTACGCTACATTTCATAAATTTGCCATGTCCCGCACTGGTATGTGTGTCGGTGCTTTCTTAGGTGTGCCTTATGGAGTTACTCCGGTTTATATCTTGCAACGGGTAGGGTAAGTGTTGAACACGTGTCTTGTAAATTATAAATCATGAGTTTCCTATTTAAGTTATTCCATCCTTGTGTAAACTTGGTAGGCCATGTGATGGATGTGGATAATTCTAGTTATCAAAATTCTTATCCTCATGTCTGAAAATATGTGGATGAGAATATGCAAGGATTTGATTGATTAAATGTGAATTCAACTTCACACCTTAGAAGTGACATTGATTCGTAGGACACATACTATATGTTTTGTTTCATAGCAAGTCGCATGCCTATGTGAAGCCCTTTTGGGAGCGCAGTAGTTGCGCAACGTTTAAATGTATTCATAGCTTTGGGACAACGATATATGCTTGCCATGGGCATGAATCGTGGCATCCTATGTCAACCAGGAATATGATGTGTTGACCCATTGGGATGCGGCTGCTATAAAATCTTTGTCGTATTAGAATCTAATTTAATGCATCTCACAATGTCACGTGCAGTCATATTACATGTGACGCCAATACATTTGAATACTTTCACATAACCCTATTTCTAAAGAGCAAATTATAAAGTGCTTCTATATTTATATTACTACTTTTTACATGCTACATATGTTAACTTTTTATAGTTCATACTCCTAGCTTTTTAGCTCACTCTATACATTAAACATTTTTTCCAGTTAGTGCGGCCTCGAAGGACTTCATGTGCATAAAGATTTTGCATGTACATATGATTTAAGCTTTGCAGATTATCCCTATTAGGAGTTTTTATATTATAACTTATATATTAAACAATAGTATTAGGATTATGCAATACTATTGTATTAGGATCAAAGGTTATTTTATCATGTAATTGTAATGCTTGTATATTCAGGCATTACCCTCATCAATAATAGTTCAATTCAATTCTCTCTAATTCAACTTTCATGATATCAGAGCCTCTCAAAATTTCTTCTACTGATTGTCATCGTCACGTTGTCTACGAGCCTACGCTGGGCTACACTTGCATAGAGTGTGCCTAGCGCCAGGCTACCTCCAACTAGCGCTGGACCACTTTTATGCATTGTGCATTGACCTCATCGAGGTCTCCTCTCCGTCGACACGTCGACGGCCGCTGGACTTCTCCAACCACAGCAAGATCTGCTCCCAACCTCCATCGTGCACCTGCCCAATGAGATCTTGACAAGGTGACTTAGTCCAATATTGCCCAACTTCTGATCTAAGTTGTGCATAGATAGCAAGTTCTGCATGAACTTGATATACTTTTGATACTTCGATTCAAGATTGGATTCAAGACTTCGACTTTGACGAAATCATAGCCTCTGAGTGTTGTCTTTAGGGTGCAACCAAAGATCCAACCTCTCACAACCGTCTCCATCCGATGTTGGGGACTACTTGCGCTCATGCCCGCTTGAGTGCGCTATCTTGCAATAAGAATTTTATCCCTGGGCACGAGTCCTCTCTGAATTACAGCATCTCCGATCCTTGTCTCCTCTCACCAACATGCTTAGCCCTTGTCCTCTCCACCTTCATCGTCGGTGAGTCCTTGTCGATCTGACCGACTAGTCTCCGTCTTCCACTGGTGATCATTTTTTTTTGACAGATTTTTCGCTAAAGGTCGTCTCTTCTTTGACGGATTTGTCACTATCGACTGTCTCTTTTTTGATGGATTTGTCAACATCTACAGGTCATCTCTTCTTTGACAGATTTGCCATCATTAATCTACTTTTCCACCAGTGGTCATCTCTTCTTCGATGAATTTGTCATCGTTGATTAACTTTTCCACCATCAACAATCTCTTCTTCAATAGATTTGTCCTAGATCGTCTCTCTCATAAAATATCAATGTCTTTTCTTCTCCAATCAGCCTCATCTTTTTCTACTAAATTTGAGGATCTCTCGAAATCCCTTCTAAGTTTAGGGATCTCTCAAAAACCCTCCTACTTCCTCTCATATGACTAGTCTGGTTTTCATCAACGGGATTCGCGCTATTTTAATGTCCCCCTTGCTTCAAGAGACACTTGTAGGTTTTTGGAATCCGTCCTGGGTACTCTAAAGTGACTTACAGGTTCGAAGTCCGCCCTTGCAACACGCGAAAGAGACTTAGGTCAAGCTTTAGAAAGTACCCCATTATCAATCAGAATCTCTCCTCCTCCTCCTTCAGAAGATACTCTCAACTATTTGACATCTTATCATCCACACTCATCCAAACTCTCGATGTTTTCATCCATCACGAGCTTGCAAATGGGTGTTAAAGAATACGAGTTTTGTCATCAGTCTCTGTATTGCCTTATATGTGATCTACATTGAGTTTTAGATTTTTCAGTGAATATCTTTTAGAGCTTTTTATTTTCTTTTTTCTTCATCTAAATTCACAAATTTTCAATCATTATGAGTTTGTGAGGGGTGTTAAACAACAGTATTAGAGTTAGGATTATGTAATATTGTATTAGGATCAAAAAAGTTCTTATCATGTGATTGTAATGCACATATATTCGAGCATTGCCCTCATCAATAATAATTCGAATCAATTCTTTCTAAATTCAAGTTTCATTATGCAATGTTTTGTATTTGGGGAGCTTGAGTATAGAAGGCTAGCTATCCCGACTAGTAGTTATTTTTCGGTGTATGCAAGACTCGATGTTTGGTATTGTTATGTGTACATCTCGTAGTTGGAAATCTTGGATGGTATTATGACTTTATGTGCGTGTGTCAACTTTGAAGAGGTAAGGTGAAATATTATTTATTACTAAATGGTGCTTAGACGATCTATTTAGTGTTTCCGTTAGGTTTTATGATTTTCCTTAAGGTAGGAATCGTGATCGGCTAGTCACACCTTTTGGGGGTGTGACAAATTCAATATATGTTTTCAATAGTTTCAATATTTATTTGTTTTTCACTTTTTTTTAAGAAAGTTTTGTTTAGGAAATTTTTTTTCTAGTCTTCGTAACAAGCTGAACACAATTGATATCTATGCTCCAACTTAAGAAGTATTAGAGATGTAACAAGCAATGGTATTCTTATAGTTTGTTATTGTTCTTCATTGAGCTAGGGGATCCCAAGCTAATGTAAGTCATTTATCTCTAAAACCCTAATTGTTGCAGTTGCATGTCGCAGCAAAAGCTCAAATGAGCAAGGGGCACGTCAAGATTAGTAAAAAGCCATGCATAAAATTTTAAACTTATTCCCATAGTGAATGAGTAACACTTGAACAAGCCAAAACTATGGAAAAAGAAATTTGCATGATTAATAAGCTAAACAGAAGGGGAAAAGTTGGGAGTCATATATCTTCCAAGACGATAGCATTAGTCATTTCAGAGGAGAACATATCCATTTTTTTTCCTTACTCTAGAGCTGTAAAAAGTTCTAGTTAAGGTTGAATCCACATACGACACAATCATCATAAGCTAATAAGTTCTTGATTTAGATGTCGGTCGTATTCTGAATTTCATCAGATTCGGGCTGCATTTTGTAATTTTTAGGATCTTATATAGCTATATTCTAAATCAGTTAAAAAGCTTATTTGTCTAACACTCTCCAATATCATTTATTTTCTTAGTTAGCTTTGGTTTCAATATAAAACACCTTGTAGAAAAATGTTGGAACTTTTTAGTCCTCAACAGAAGTTTAAATTTTGATATACCCCTTAGTTTTCAATTTTGATCCCACGGTCTCCACTCGTGTAAATTCAATAATAAATTCACAAGGAATTTTGATCTTGCTTCCTGAAGCACAATGTACAATTTAACATATGTAAAATATCCTTCGGTAATTCATTTTACGTACACAACCAAAAGTCTAAGAATTATCAAGTTCTTGGTCATGCAACCAGCAAAATTCAAACTTGATATGGAGTGCAGATTATTTTCGAAATGAGAATATATGATGATCTATTGGTGTTGCACAGGTTGGAAAGCAGCTATAAAGAATCAATTACAGTAGTATGTCATTTGTAACGAAGACATGAGGAGGCTCTTGTAAGGAGAGTGGCTTGAGTTCGTACATGCGGTGATGAAAGAACGGGAGACCAAAGAAAACATTAACAAAAGCTGCAAGGATGAACAAAAAGGTGGCAGTGAATAAATTTAGAAATTTAAAGGATATTGATAAAGAACAAAAAGTCTTGAATAGTGGGATCAGGATTAAATGTATGGCCAATATTCTGTACATAAAGGTTAAAAAAAACTGACAGTAACTTCAAAAAGATTCTATTCTGCATTAATACAATAGACCAGAAATTTTATGTAAAAGATTAAAATCAAGTAATAAATAACTTTTACTTCTCTAACATGAACTAAAAACAATACATTTGATCAATTAAAAATTTAAATTTAGATGCATATTCATTTTATTTGGGAGGAAAGAAACTTATGTCAACATACCTCTAAAGATATTGTTGCACCTGATGTAGCACCAATATCATAGCCATATAGCAGCCCTCCTAAAGCTGGGAACAAGAACCTAAAGCTCATCTAGTTATTCATAAAATTATAAATAAAGAATGGGAAAGTACTTGTTCATAATGGCAAAATTTTAATAACAAGGAACCATGTAAACAATTACATAATCGCTTGACAAATGTGAAGATAAAAGAGCACTATATGATCCATAAAGATTTTAAGCCAAATTCCTTCCCATTCAAATCAATCATAGGCCACCAAAATGTAAATCCACTTTGCCCAAGACGATCTACATCATTTAAAGTTCCTAAAAGTAAAAAAAAAAGATTAAAACATGTAATTTAAGTTTTATTCCCTGTTCATCAAATAGGCACAAAAATGAATGGTCAAAATTAGCAAGTTGTTTAGATGTATGGTTTCGGGTACCTGGAATATTTGCAACCAAAGGTAAAAGAAAGTTTGGAAGTACTTTATCTCTCGTCCTCAAACTAATTTGGATTTGTTTCACAAGATGCACAATGTGGATTGTCCATTAGATGGTCCACTAAATATGGTTCCTACTATAAGTTTCTCAAGAGACACATATATAAAGAGATAACATAAGTTTTCTTTCCTATGATAAAGTAGGCACAAAACGTTCAGTTGAAGCAAGTTGCTTGGTTTAACAGTCTACAATGTCTGATGCCAAACCAAAAAATTGGTGTGTAAAGGTTTTTAGATGTTTAAATCACGATCAAATGTTTGGGTCAAGAATTTATCCGCTCTAAAGCATGATCTAAGCAGCATGTTATTTTTGGTCGGCTGTGTCGTGTAACTTGATTCATAGACAAGAAAACTTGTGTTCACTTGTTCCTTTTTTTTAAGGCACTCTACATGATGCAGGCCAACTTAAACAGAATGGACTTTCCATTTAGAGTTCAAATTTTGAATTTAAGCGCAGGGATTGGGTTCCAATCCTTCTAAATTAAATTCAATGGTCATAGCCAAATTGAATATCCACTCCAGTTAAGTTGATATACATAATTTAGAGTACTTAAAAATTAAAAATAAGGTGATATTAATTTTTTTTTGTCCATGAAATAAGTAGGCCCAAAATGGATGGTAAAAATTTGCAAGTTATTTGGTTTTATGATCTAGAATGTTTGAAAGCAACAAAAATTGGTGTATAAAATTATAAAATGTTAATAAGAACACCATATTTTAGCCAGTAAGATGATCAGAGTGGAAGTCAGTTGGATGGTCCACCACAAAGTTTCTACTAACCTTATCTTGAGTTTGGTTGTCAATGGAAGATGTGTGTGTGTTTGCGTATGCGTGCGTGGGGGGCCTCTAATTAAATCTATAAAGCAGGTTTACAACTTTTTGCACCTGTAATTCACCAAGAGACCCACCATTGCTTTATTCTCTTGTACTTTTTGCCTTCTAAAATTTTGATAAGGTTTAATGGCAAAATAAAGGGTGGCATATGTGTTAAATCTACCTGTATAGATTTGATGGAAGTTTGTAATCCAACTCTCTCTCTCTCTCTCTCTCTCTCTCTCTCTCTCTCTCTCCAAAAATAAATACCCAATAGTAAGCCTATAAATTTCATGACGGCTATCTAAAGGGATGATTCACATTGTTCAATGTGATCTCTATGCCTAAATAATTGCATATAGAAAGTCAATTTTGATGCCTCATGCTGTAAAATGTGACCTCTTGATTGTATGTTAGTAGTAGTCACATCATACATCAAGTAGCTACACATGAACAATGAATGGTTTAACAAGAATTGGACAAATTGACCCCCTGATTAGGTGTTAATAGTATACAAATCACACGATGTTTTATGCAATACCATATTAAGAAACAGAGACCACGAAGAATGGTCCAAATTGTCCATTTGGATGGCCATCCATGAGAATTGAGTACCTAAGGTAACTTTGGGAACACTTTACTTGTTTGTGTGCAGAGGGAGGGAGGGAGGGAGGGAGGGAGCTTGAATAGTTCAATGCGATCTATATGGCCTAAATAATTTCATAAAGAAAGTCATCAATTTTGATGCCTCGTGTTGTAAAAAGTGACCTCTTGATTGGGTGTTAATAGTATTCAAATCATACATCAAGTAGCTACAAATGAACAACGAATGGTTTAACAAGAATAGGACAAATTTGACCTCCTGGTTATGTGTTAATAGTATTCAAATCACACAATGTTTTATGCACTACCATATTAAGAGATAGGGACCATGACGAGTGGTTCGAATCGTCCATTTGGATGGCCAGCCAAGAGAACTGAGTACTTAAGAGTAACTTTGGGAACACATGTGTGTGCAGGAGGGAGGGGGGAAGAGAGGGAAAGCTTGCATAGCGAGGACACTAGACAAGAATGCAAAGGTTGAAGTATATCCAAATACTGAAGATAGTATAAGATGAATAAATAAGTTGAGATTTCATACCTTTAACGGTTGTAATGTTGAAATAAGCAAATCTGAAGCAACATTAGGGAGTACAAAATATCTATAGAAATCACACTATTCTCGCTAGAGCAACTCTAGCTTCAGTTTAATAAGATATCTTAGTTTGGACAGAGTTATTCAAATTATTGTTAATTTTAGATAACTTTTGGTTTTTAGCTCAGCCTTGAGATTATTTTCTGCCTCAAATAAGAGGTTGTTACTCATACGGGCTTCGAAAGAATACAGACAACATGTATTAATTGCCTTATCAGCAAGACAGCAAAGAAGTGGATTTATTCAAAACAGCATTACAGACTTCAACACTTCCACCATGTTTCATCATGAGTGTTGCCTCGTTTACTGCACCTTTAATCTAGCAAATACAAGTAAAACCACTTGGAAACTCTTTGGGTTAACACATTTACTGAACTTATACAATTAGACATTAAAATAGAATTAAAAGTCAAAGCATTCATATTCTTTTTCTTTTTTTCTTATTTTATAAAGAAAGCCATATCTTCCCTATTCTAAAATAAATCAAGCTTCGATGTGCTATAATTTCTAGGGTTATGGGAAACTTATTATCAGTAATATAGATAACAAATTAAGTGATATGAGATTCGCATAGTTGGAGGGAAGGGAACACGTGCAGACGAGCTAGCAAAAAAAGGTATTGTGAGTAATACAGAAAGAAAGAATAGATGAATATAAACAATGAACTCCTAGATAAGATGAGATATGTCATTTTCAAAAACATGGTGCCATCTAATGAGATTTGTCTCGGATGACAATTAACCTAGCACATTGGAAATAGGAGCAAGAATATACCCAATGTTCATCCCAATTACCATTATTAAATACTTAGCAATAAAATAAATTTCTAAAGTAGTTTCTCTAGAGTTTCAAGTTGGCGTGACTATAATGTTAGGACACTAACTATGAGCTTCAACTTTTGGTTAAGTGGCTTTGACATAGTCTCATAGCACTAGGTCATGGGTTCAAACTCATCGTTGGAAATTTAAGCGATGTTTATTTACCTCATATGTTATGCCTCTTCGAGCAAGTGGTGCCACGTGATCCAAAGGCTCACATGGGAGGGAGGTTAAGTTTGCTTCACGTACAAGATCTTTTTTTTCTTTTTTCCTTTTTGTGAAGAAAGGTCATGGTCAGAACTCAAAATTGGGATTCTCCACAACCCTCTCCCACCCCTTCACTTCATATACATTATTAGCGTGGTTTCAAATATGAGTCGATTTCGATATCTAGCAGAAATACTGAATTAGGTTTTGAACGATCCGTTACGATATTAACCTTATAATATCAGCTAATATCTGGGTCGACATTATCGATATTGATGGTCGATATTCATACTGAAAATCATAGGCTGATGCCAATACAATACCAACAACGAGATTTCAAACCATGATTATTAGCTCACTACTTTTCGCTCAAGCATCTAGGTAAAGTGGTTTCTGACAATTTGCATAACATTTTGGCTCTTGAGACATAGGAAAAAACTTCATCAGCTTATGAGAATGATAAGTAAAAATACCTATCAAATTATTCTAGGTCCACTCTGCTTGAACCTAGCTAATAATCCATCTTGCTTTCAAATAAACCATAGAGGAACTTTCACTATTCCATTGTTAGTTAGAAAAAATATAAACATTGTTAATACTCGAATTTGGCTATAGATATTAAACTTTTGTTTGGGTTTCATTCCTAAATTTATTTAACTTTCTCTTGGTCCCTGACTGGTAATTAGTGGGCATCTAAGTCATGGGTTGATATTGGTTGCTGATCTGGAAATTCATCCCCAATTCTTGATACTCCTTGCATATATCATTGGATTTTGGCATTGAAACTGACATAACCTGTCTAGGGTGCAGCAAAACCAACAAAAGAATGAGTAAATCTTCATCAAAATCGATCAAAGGGAGGTTTTCTCACATGACTCTTTCACGAATTTCGTCCATCTTCAGCAGAGAGAGAGAGAGAGAGAGAGAGAGAGAGAGAGACTCCCCCCATCCTCCTCCCCTCAACCCCCGTCGTCCCCCCCCCCCCCAAACAGACACACACACACACAGCCCCCTTCCGCCCTCCCTCCCCCTCCCCCTCCGCCTCCTCCCCCTCCCCTGCGTCTCCGCCGCTCTGTCAATCGGTTTCCACCGCTGACAGAGTGGTATACTAGTATATATCATGCTTCCGATGAGTCATAGCATAATGAAAAGGTATTAATCATGTCCTTTTACATCTTCCACTACTAAATTAACAGATATCAAAGTAGCTATCAGAAGAAACAGTGAATGGCAAGTTAGCAATGAAATACGCCTGAAGAAATTTCAAGGGTAAATAAAATGACGCTTCATACTGGCTATTGTTTGATCCCCACCAAATCTTACCGAAGAAGAATGTTTTTTCTTCTTTTTTTTTTCCTTTTCTTTTCTTGGAAAAGGACTTGAGCAACTGGGGATGGATGGAGCCACAAAGTGAGGAGAAATTGCACTGGTGCTTAGAAATGGTTTTCAGAAGTTCCCCCAAAGTTGCAGCAAAAGCCCGAAGGGTTGAAGTCTTCTAGAATTGTTTCTTCAACAATATAGGATTGACTATTCAGTGTCTTCCTCTCACTAGAATATTTTAAGACACAATAGAAAAAATAATCACATAGACAAACTGAGTTCAGTTGAAAATTGACTACTTTCTCTAGGGCCTGTTTGGTTAAGGGTGGAAGTGAGGAAGTGAAGAAGTGAGGAAGTGGTAGTAGTTCCCTTTGGAAATTGGGAATTGGTTAGTAAGTTTTTCGGTGTTTGGATGTTGTTGGGAAGTGTGATTTGAAAAATGTTATATCTTTTCGGTGTTTGGGTGGTAATGTGAAAGTGAAAGTGGAAAAGTTGGCTGCAAAAGAATATTAAATAAAAATTAATTAAGAAAGATAAAAAATGGACTATAATTAGGATGCAAGTGAGATTTATATGATCAAAAAATTAACTGTTTTGTGCTATAACTTATTACAAATGAGATTTACATGACCACAAAATTAACTGTAGCACTCTGGAAGTGAGGAAATGGTTGTGTAAAAGAGAAAAGAGAAAAGAAAAAGGGGTTTTCTTATTTTCCTTTTCCGATGTTTGGATAGATAAGAAAGTGAGCAATTATACTTCCTCATTTCCTTACTTCCGCCCACTTCCTTGCAACCAAACAACCCTAGACGCAACCAGTAACTCAAAGCAAAGCTCTGAACAAAATCCCAATCCCCAAACTCAACTTTAATAAGCAATCAACCGAACTCAACAAAAACAAACTCTAAATTTCAGTTCGAGATTAGAGAAAAGGTACTCACGGGAGAATCGCAGCGCTGACGGAATAGCTATCGCGAGACTGCTCTCGCTCGACCAGAGGCTCCCTCTCGCTGCCGATCTCACCACCCGAACCCTAATCAGAACAAAACCCCAAATCAACAAACTCAAACCGAAATCGAGATCCGAGAGCAGAAGCGTCCGATTACCTGGCTCTTGATGACCCCGGAGAAGAAGGAGAGCTGCGGCCGCTCCGGATCCGAGTCGCCCGTCGCCACTGGCGAGGTCGGTGGAGTTAGGGTTTTGCTGCGGGGCTAGGGTTTGGCGAGAGACAGAGGAGCGAGGAGAGCGGGAGGATGGTAGAGAGTCAGATACAGTCTCTTTAGTATGCACCCGTTGAGAGCGACGGGGACGGGCCGCGAATAACGTGCACCCATGTTGCGGTTTACAACCGTAACCGTAGTCGCTTGGAAAGTGACTCTGTGATGTGCCACGTCATACAGAGAGCCACTACTAGTAGGCCTGTCAATGGGTCGGGTCCAGACCCGGACCCGACCCGATTAAGCGGGTATGGAAAGGGTTACTCTGGACCCATACCCGTATACCCGTATACCCGAGTATTAAATGGGATGGGTCTGATTTTACTTGAACCAGACCCGATTACCCATTTACCCATTTCAAAACATAAATATAAATAATACTAATAGAATTAAAACCCTCTCAAGACTCTATGAGTAAATGATCCATTTGTGCTTTAAATGTTGAAGACTGTTGGTTGATTAGTAGGTGATTCTATTGTTGTGTTTTCCCAAATAAATTTGAGGGCCTTGCTTTAAATTTTTTTCTTTATTAGAGTCTTTCATCAAAAAATTTCCCTCCACCTCTTGCATCTGGTTGCATTTCATCTTTTATTGATATTAAAACATGCTTTCTTTTCTTTACAAAATTTTTTTTCCCTCTCTTCATGTGTTTTTGTTACTGTATTTGTTTATGTTTTTTTTGTTATGGGTCTGGGTAAACGGGTCTGGACCTGCGGGTACAGTGGGTCCGGGTATGGAAACCCACCTTCCGGACCCGTAAGTAAACGGGACGGGTATGGTACCCTCTTGGGTAAACGGGTCCGGGTATGGTACCACCTGTACCGCCCCGAACCCGACCCATTGACAGGCCTAGAGAGCCTAGCTGACGTCCGTTGTTTCTAGATTCTTTATTTTATTTTATTTTATTTTATTTATTTTAGGATAGAAAACGAAATTGGTGATTTGGATTGGCTTTTGGTAATTGCTTTCTCCTCCCAATTTCACGTTTCCTTGGCATTTATGTTTGTTTGCGTAGAATCTAGTTCTACACGTGAATTATCAAGATTTGATATAACTAGGGCGTTAGGTATTCGAGAGCGAAACGCAAAATGAGGTGTTCGGCTATCCAGAAGCAACACTGAAAGTGTTAGAGTGAGGTTGGAAGTGTGAAAGTGTTTTTTTTTTTTTTGCAAGTGTGAAATTACATTTTAATCAATAGAATTAAAAAAAAAAAAGAAGTGTTCATTTGCATGCATAGAAAAATTTGAATCTGAAAAAAAAAAAACCTAATGTGCCACAATATACTGGTTACCATTAAGTATCAAGCCCATCTTTTCTCTTTTACTCATTTCAAACTTTATAGAACTGAAGTGAGAAATGTAAGATATTCTACGTGGATGCAAGATACCTTCACACTTTCATAATTACTTTTATTGAAACAAACATCAAAAGTGATCGAAAGTGTTTCACTCTAAGGGTCCGTTTGTTTTCCCGCAAAAGATCGCAAAATCGCAAGTCGTAAAACGTCTTTTCCATTTTTCGCTGTTTGTTTTGCTGCAAAATAACTTGCAAAATACAACTCTCATTTCCCATTTGCAGTTGCTACAGTTAAATTTGTGGTCATATAAATCTCACTTTTACACTCACATTTTCCCACTTGCAATTGCTACAGTTAATTTTGTGGTCATGTAAATTCTACTTGTAGTACACTTGCAGTCTCAAAGCAGTTACTTGATAATCAATATATAATTTAATATTATTAAATATTTAATATTTTTAATAGTATTTAATTTCTTATCTAATTATTTTATATTTGTATTTTTAGTTTTTTATTATTTTTAATATTGTTTTAGTATTTAATATTTAATTATTTTAATTTAATATTTTTAGTTAATATTGTTATTTAATACTTATTATTTTATTAATATTTACACCAATTTTCTTAATATTTTATTTAGATTTAATATTTATTAATATAACAATAATATGCTTTACTATAAAATTATTATATATTTAATTTATTTATTTCTTAATATAAATAATTACTTTATTAATATTATAATATACTTTAAAATTATATTAATATTTTATTATGTTAATATTGTAATAATATTTTATTATTAAATTTATAATTATATTTACTTTGTTTATTTTATATTTTTATAATATTACAATATTATTATAATAAAATTTAATATTATAATAATCTTATGTATTTTATAATATTATAATATTATAACTATATTTTATTATTTTTCTTAAGATTTTTTTTAATATTTATGTTTTATTAGTATCCTTAAAATTTTATTATGTTCTTTATATTTTCTTAAAATTTTATAATTATTTATTTAGTTAATATTTTAGTAATATTTTACTAATTTTACTAATATTTTATTAATATTATTGTTATAATTAAAATATTAATATTTTATCTCAAATTTATTAGTACAATTTAATTTTCAATAGTATATTTAATTTAATAGTATTTATAATATTTAAATCACTGCTACAGTTAATTTTGTGGCCAACTTTTTCACTTACACTTTTAAGTTATCAACCAAACACCGTAAAACGCATATACTTTCTCATTCACACTTTCACTTTACCAACCAAACACCGTAAAACACAATATACTTTTCCATTTACAATTTCACTTTATCAACCAAACACTGTAAAACACAATATATTTTCTCTGCTACAGTTCATTTGTTCCATTCTCATTTTACGACTTACGACTTGCGACGTTTTGCGGCGAAACAAACAGGCCCTAAAGATTACCAAACATCTCCTAAAAAAGTGAGTTTGAAACTGTGAAAGTGCATGTAAAATATCTTACACTTTTCACTTCGGTTCTAAAAAGTTTAAAGTTACTATTGGAAGAGAAAGAGTGAGCATATTATTGCCACACCATTTTTTTTGTTTGCATTTTTCAAATTTTATATGTATGCAAACAAACACTTTTTTATTAATTTTTATATTTATGCCAACCACATGCCACTCAGGTGGCACTGGAGATGCATCGTATTTGCCCTTCCTTTGCATATTCCACCCACCTGTGTCTTCCTATAAACGAACATCACGAAACTCTTGTTATATGATCTATATTTGAATGGTACGTCTAGGACTAATTACTACAATTTACAAGGGGAAAGAAAAGATTAAATAGTACTGTAATGGAAATTTGGAGAGGGAACTGGCAAGAACAGCATAGGTGACTAGTTTGAAGAAAATATTGGCAAATATATCCCATGTTAGTGATGGAACAATCAAATTCTGATATATGATAAATACAGCTTTTTCCAAACATCGAAATTGTTTTTATCCCTAACTAGCTTTCAAGCTTACAATTGACGTCACCCCCTAAGAACTGGAAATAAGTCAAGAGTTACCGATATTTGAACTTAACTAAAGAGGTGGAGGTGGGGCAAGCTCTTCTTAAAGAGCTTAAACAATTTTATGCAGTTGTCTTCGATATTGAACATGAATACAGATAGCATTAACTTGAAGACATAACTGTGACAAGATAGTTGGAAACTGATACACTAACCAAACTGAGTATTTTCCAGTTTCTCGTAGTACTTATTTCCAAATTTGTCGACTCCAACAAGCGTAGCTCCTATGCTATGAATTTTTGTCTGCCTGTGAAAAACAAAAATGATTATAAGAAATATTGCTACTTCACAAAAGATGACAATCTAATACACACAGAAAAAATGCTATCAATTTGAATAGGATCAGATTCACTTGCACCAGGGAATGGACCGAATGACTTTAATAAGGATCACGAGTGTGGATCCACGGTAAAAACATGCTGAAGCAAGTAGCACATGACTTGTTCAACATTGGATCATTTAATTTTTGCACAGCTTAAGCTTGGCTCGAACTCAAACCAAACTTTATAAGGCATGTTTTAAGGTGTGTTTAATAATCAATCCAGCCACTTAGAGATTCATGATGATAGGGATGTGCCCAAAATCAAGCTTAAGAAGTGGAAATAGGAGGATTTTTGTAATGAAAATTAAGTGGAACTGTGGATCCAGGATTCAATTCCTATACAGAAAACCTACATATTTTTAGAAACAAATGCAGAATAGAAATCAAAGGCTACCGAGAATATAGAATACTGTAAACGTACTGTTAGGTAATTGTTCACTGAGCAGCGTGGTCAAATGGATAAGAAATGTGGAGAAATCAAAACAAGGCTCAGATGATAGAAATTCATTAAGATGGTCTGAAAAAATGAAACGTTTTTCATCGCGTGCTAGGAGAGTTATGATGCTAACTTAATTGAGGGAACGACCCATACACAGAGGGAGAAAAGATCAAATAGCCAATACGGCAAAAATCTGGGGATGTGAGGTTTTATTATTTTTTCACTCTTGGTGTTGCTGGTTGAGCAAACAAAACCATGTACTTCAGCAAAAGCATATGCCATATGAGCATTCCTCACTGTTCCACACGATGAATAATAATAGTAGTAGCAGTAGTAAAGAAGTCCACTTACAGTAAATTTCCATCCAAAGGCATTTCCTGTAAGTCAAAGAAAGTTCGTCAGGAGTAAGTCAAAGAAAGTTCGTCAGGAGCTCATGGCAAACAAAATGAAAACAAAAGCATAACAAACTATTAACTGCATCATTTGCAACTAAAATTTTCCCCCTCATTAATTAATTTCAACAGATTTATCAAATTATGTCCGCATCTATCTGAAGAGATATATTTCAATGTTCACAATTAAGAACCTGATTTTTCATCTCAATTTTTCTTGTACTTGTTCTGGCTGTTAAATAATAAACTTGATTTTTGGCCCAGTAACTAATGGGTTTATTTTGAGCTAATGATAGTTGGATTCAATCAAATCTAATTTCTAGAGAAGTCTATATTCTAGAGAGTTCATGGTTGAATTGATTATGGTGTGATGTGAAACGTGATGCGTGTGTGAGGAAGAAATCAGTGAGAGAACAAAACTCCGCAACATTTCACCGACAAAACGATCTTGGATAGAAAAATAGTTAAAATTAATATTGAGACAAATGAATTTTAACAAAATGACGCAATCACAATGGTACTGTTCTAATCTCAAATATACTGATGTAATACTGCGTTAAGATGACACAGTTATGCATACAATATTAATGACTAGCAATTACATGATATAACAGGATCTCACAATCTCACTATTTGTGACAGTACTTTAAATCAATAAAATAATAAAAAATAAATACCAACTCACAAATAAGAGATCGGGTTAAAAAATTACCTATTGATGATCACAAAGAACTCAGCAATCTAAAGTGAATGTTAGCGTGTAAATCTCATCGTCACGAACGCAAAGACTTAAAAAAATAAACTGGATGCCAGATGTGAGAGATATGACCCGTAAATGAGAAAGGATTGCTCATGCGTCTATTTGCGACTGGACTCGTTACTGTAGCAACCCGGTATGGCACTATAGCTCGCAAGTTTGATGAGTTAAACCCGTTTTTCCCTTTCTTCTCTTTTGAATGCGGGTCGGACCGGGTTTGAGATTGAACCCAATTTGACTTATCAACTTCTTCTCATGTGCTGTTGTTTGACGAAAGGACCAGAACTCGGCGGATGTGTTGGCGGTAGGGGTGCCACCGGATACGGATTATCCACGGATATCCGCATCCGAATCCGCCACCAATCCGGATACGGATATCATTTTTTCACATCCGTCAATATTCGTATCCGTATCCGTATTCGAAAGGTAGGTGCGGATACGGATATGGTAAAAGTAATATCTTATTCGTATCCGATCCGATATCCGAATGTTGCGTGTTTCATAATGATATTGGTATGGAGAAGACTATTCTTCAAGAAAATAAGATATTAAATTTTGATATTTTGAGTTGGTGAAAAAGTAATAGTGAAAAGTATTCAATTCTTGCAAGAGCACCACATGATATTTTGAGTATTTCGACATCAATCATGTCATCCGAATCGGCATTTAGCACCGAAGGACGTGTAATTAATTGTTATAGAAGTCAAATGACAATGAATACGATGAATGTATTGATATGTACACAATAATATCATAATATGTATCACATTTAATATTGTAGTAGATGAGATAAAAAGTAATATAAGTATTTCTGTTTAATTTATCTTTAAGCATATCTATTTTTAACATATCCGATTAGTATCCGCATCCGATCCGCTAATATCCGATTTATATCTGATATCCGATTTTAACGGATACAGATATCATTTTTTCACATCCGCCAATATCCGTATCCGTATCCGTATCCGAAGGTTGGGTGCGGATATGTATATGGTAGAGATAATATCCGATCCGTATCCGATCCGATGGCACCCCTAGTTGGCGGTGGCGTCAGCGACGGGCGCGAAAGCAAGACGGCGATGGTTTGGAGAGACGTGACCGATCTGGGCTGGAGCACGAGCTCAGGTGCTATTGACGAGGGGAGAGAGATGTGGCGCCGTCGAAGGCAGCGGCAGAGAGAGGGAACATTGACGAGAGGCATGGCGGCAATGGCGAGATCAGGCGGCAGCTCGGAGATGGTGGCCGACTGAAACTGCTGTCATTTGGAGGTGAGGCCGAGAGGGGTAAGCGGGGAAGACGAGGGGGAGTCGGTGAGGGAGGAAGAGGCGTGTTGGCGGATGTGGTTCGGGTTGTGCTCGTGCAGAGGGAAGGCGAAAGGAACTACCAAGGGGAAATAAGAAAGTATGCACAAACTTTCAAGGTTTATTAGAAATTTACTCTCAAAATATTATAGATCTCGATAATTTGACCTTGCAATTAGATTTTGAATGAAATAACAGTGTTTTACTCATTATTCCCTTTTTTTTTTCAACGTTTCTATATGTAGGCCTGTCAATGGGTCGGGTTCGGGGCGGTACAGGTGGTACCATACCCGGACCCGTTTACCCAAGAGGGTACCATACCCGTCCCGTTTACCCACGGGTCCGGAAAGTGGGTTTCCATACCCGGACCCACTGTACCCGCGGGTTCAGACCCGTTTACCCAGACCCATAACAAAAAAAACATAAACAAATACAGTAACAAAAACACATGAAGAGAGGGGAAAAAAATTTTGTAAAGAAAAAGAAAGCATGTTTTAATATCAATAAAAGATGAAACGCAACCAGATGCAAGAGGTGGAGGGAAAATTTTCGATGAAAGACTCTAATAAAAAAAATTTTTAAAACAAGGCCCTCAAATTTATTTGGGAAAACACAACAATAGAATCACCCACTAATCAACCAACAGTCTTCAACATTTAAAGCACAAAGGGATCATTTACTCATAGAGTCTTGAGAGGGTTTTAATTCTATTAATATTATTTATATTTATGTTTTGAAATGGGTAAATGGGTAATCGGGTCTGGTTCAAGTAAAATCAGACCCATCCCATTTAATACTCGGGTATACGGGTATACGGGTATGGGTCCAAGCAACCCTTTCCATACCCGCTTAATCGGGTCGGGTCCGGGTCGGGTCCGGGTCTGGACCCGACCCATTGACAGGCCTATCTATATGACCTTACCCAAATATTATCAAAACCAAAATTATTATTCATCGTCCCCTTGGGTTCGAATTAGGTCACATGGGTGTTAAAGATATAAATAACAACATGTGATTCATGTGAAATATGTGATTCATATGAAAGAAACCCCCTCATGAAATCAACCAGATCTTAAAATCTCTCCATGATTATACGAACACATGAGAATCATGACCATCCTAAAATCTCTCCATGATTATAGGAACGCATGGGACTCATGCACCATATGTTTCTCATTCTCTCTCAAAGTCAATATTTCTTATTGTTTCTCCTAAATCAGTATAAACATGTGACTAATAAAAATTTAACGACTTTTCAAGTTTTCAACAAATCAACAAATTTAAACTGACAGAATTGCAGGGGAAACATAAATAATTTACCCCTCCTCCTCTCTTCTCCTCTCACATCTCTCTCTCGCTGTGTTTTATAAAAAAGTTTGTTCTTGATTGTTGTTGTTTGTAGTTTGGGCTTTAATTGTGCCTCCCCAAACTGCACAAATATTCCTTCACTCACTAATTAGAGAACACTGTTGATATATTGTTTTTGTTGGTGCATGACGTTGATATGCATCTCTTTTTGCTTGGTTAGAAAACAGTGTTTATTTTTTCGAGATAAATCTTCACTAGGATTAGGATTAGTATTTGCCCTTGTTCTCATAATTGTTGCTTAGTTTAGTGTATGGGAAACTAATTGCCAGATAAAATCTACCATGAAATTCTGAAATCATATTATTATTCACTGTACAAAATAGTGGAGCAGGAAGATAGAGGTTGAGGAAGAAATAGTGTATATTATTGATACCGAACATACTAGTTTCAATTGAATAATGCAATGTAGAACAATTTTGATGTCCAATCCACACGCAAAAAAACAAAAAAAAACAGCGACATCATGAGTTTGATCATATACTCAAAATCATGACATTGGATTACAAAGATAATTAAGTTACTGATCAGTACCAATTACCACAATAAATTGATCGTATTGGACTGTAGAACAAGCCTTGAGACGGAGTAGAGCCAAACATTATGATGCCGGTGGTGTAGCCGCTGCCACCAAATCCCACGGTTCAGCTCCGTGAACGACCCCTACAAAACACTCTTCGCTTATGCCGAATCTCTCCTTGATCTTCCAAAACACTTTGCCAATGAGCATGCTATCGTGCCCGGCTTGATGATGTTTCCACCCTTCTGGCCTGGTAATCCCCAGTTCCTCAGCCATCTTCACCAATCCGACAGTCTCATCAAACCCGCAAAACTTTGCTTCACGTCGTACACACTGCCCAAGAGGTTTTTGACCAGGCACAAGAACTCGCATAGTGTGTTTGGAAGTGGTGATTCCGTTATCAGTTTGACGATATATGCCAAATCATACAAACCGTGGAATGTCACCCACTTAGTTGTACCACGGCAGGGTAAAATAAACTTCTCCCAAAACAATCTTGAGAACAACACGGCGTCCACGCCATCCCGTTGATTTCTCTCAAAATCGACCTCGCTGTCCCTCAACAGTCAGACAGAGTCTGTTGCGCGGGGGTCGACCGCAGGGTCGAACTCCCTGAAATCAATCTGCCAAGCATACCCGATAGATTCGCCTTCATGGGTGTAAAACGTGAACCCTAACTGGATAATCTTCAGTTTGTCCACGTTGAACTTGACGTGTCTGTAACGTTGCTCAACTGATGCATACGAAGGTGTGTTGCGGATGAATCCTGGGAACTCAGTGTCAATGCAGATGTAACTGCAATAGGGAGACGCGACAATCCTGAAGAGGGCATCGAAATCACTCAATACGCTGTCCTTTGAAACCTCTCGTACTTTCATCATGTTGTTCTGATTGAGATGTCGTTGAAGAACGCAGAGAAATGATGCCCAGTTTTGGCTAAGAGATTGGAATATTTTCTTTTCTCTGTTTGTTGTAAGAGAGAACTGGAGGAATCACCTAGCTTTTATACTGGTGATGACCTATAGTTCTTTTCATAGTTGAGTTTGAACATACAAATTTCAATCTGATCACAAGATTATCTGATAAGACTGGGACATCTTAGAGTATGTTTTTTGTTCAGATTAGGAATCCTGATAAATTTCAGCTAGCTCTAGGGTTTCGTTGAGGTACGAGATTTCTTTTCGTGCAAATTTCAGCTGAGGTACCAGATTGACATGCTTATTGGAATCCTAGTTCCACTCGGATTGGTATTATGAGCTTTAGATCTCTCTTAGATTATGTTGTTGTTGAGATCAGGAGTTTTCATACATATTGAAATCCTAGTTCCACTCAGATTAATATTATGAGCTTTAGATCTCTCTTAGATTATGTTGTTGTTGAAATTAGGAATTTTCATACACATTGAAATCCTAGTCACTCAAGACCTATCATTATCTAACTCATAATGCCTTGATAAATTCTTTTGCTTGTGTTGCCGTGTGGTCTGATCTTGAACTCAAGACCTCTCATTATCTAACTCATAATGCCTTGATGTAATTCTTTCATTACTCTTGTTTCTTTCAGAACTCTGGAATCCAAGAATTTTGTCAGAATCAAACTTGTGCACTTCCTCATGAACTGACTTTTCGAGTTTTCAACAAATCAACAAATTTCAGCTGACAGAATTGCAGGGAAACATAAATAACACAGAGGAGGTTCTATTAGAAAGGTAATGGATCAACAGAGACAATTTAGTTACATCTAAGTGTCTATTGTAGTGCAGTTTGTGTACAGTTTGATCATATCTTAAGACTCCGTAGAGAACCATATAAAAGGGGAGGGATGATTTTGCAACATGCACGTTTAATTAATTTAAAATTAACAAAAAATAGTTAACTCTCTCTAATTTAAAATAATCACTCAAACCAAATATTTATATCTTTCTTTTATCCCTATTTCAAATCACTAGCTAACTAATTACTCCTCTTTTTGTATATTTGATGCTACTCGAATATGAGCTGGAATATGCTTACATGCTGCTCTTTGACATCTAATAATATTGGTGTTTTTTAAAGTTTGTTTATGAGCAAATTGCATGTTTTAGTACAAAGTTGCATCTAGAATATGGAATGTGCAACTTCAAGTGCATATAACCCTTCTATTCACTCCACAAGACTCTGAAACCTTCCGACCTGCAGACATGCATCATGGTCTGGAAGTCCGACTCGGCCTTTCCAAGGGTCCTGCTTGCCCGAGCTTCACTTGAATTTATCATATTCATTGTATTCGAGAACTGAAAATTGTATCCCTAGTCATGAGACTAGAAGGCCGATAAATTGTTTGGATTGAATTGTTGGCACATCATCTGTCTATTGAATTGCGGAGCATGCTTGTACAATGAATCTGTGTGCATATCTTGTATCGCGTGGCATGCTTATGAATCACGGAAAGCCTTCTGCTACTTGATATTCCGGGGCTTGTTTATATCAGATAACGAGTATGCATATGCAAGCATATTTTGTACAGCCTTCTAAGGTATGTAATTTTAGTTGATTTCAATCATCAACATATGGGTAATGCTGGGGGCAGTAACGTGTCCCTTGCCTCTCAGTCTGCATGCCTTGTTTGTAAATTCAAGGATTATAAGCAAAATTGAAATGAAAAAAAAGTTTCCTCAAACCCACGCCAAGAAACTTGTGTGTCATTTTGGTCATGTAGAACCTGGTCACAATAATGTTCTCAGGTTGAGAAGAACAGACACAATTCGTGTCAACTGTAAATGGAACTGCATAATTCTGAGTTGATTTTGCATAAAGAATCTCTTGAAAAAATCAAGATTTTGATAACTACCAAAATTTCAAAATTTAATCATTCACTACATGTCTTTGTTATTCGTCAATCAGGATGCAACCTTCTTGCAATCAGATATGAAACAAACCAACCTGAGCAAACAAATATAAATTTCTCCATCTGTTTGTTGGGGGGTATAAAGCACTGTAATTTGTACAAAGATTGTATATATGGTTCACATTATTTGACTGCAAAATGGGGCAGCTGCACGGACGGAGGAACAATAAAAAGAGGACAACTGTGTCTAACTTCGAATTGATTTTTGCACCGGGGGATTGTCGTGTTCAGCTAGAGTTAGAGCTCCATTTCCATCTCCGAGCAGCCTGCTCCAGATTTTTTCCTCGTGCATGAAGCTTCCATGCCTCTTCCTCCACCCGGTACCTGCACGCCATTGCATTCAGTGTAAAAGAAACACGGGCATTAACTTTCCTTCACCCCAATTGCCTACATATTGGTTACTTAATAAGGAACTTAAAGATATTGATAAGAGCAGTAAAGCCAGATTAAATAGAACTAAGAAAGAAGGGTATAGAACTAAAAATAACCAGAGCCTAAGAAAACATGGATACTAACACAGGACACAAACAAGATGTGAACACGCAACACAACAATTCCTTTAAAAGAACAGAGGGACACACCATAACACTACAATTTATATACAAAACAGTAATAAGTGTGCACATCCACATACATGCATGGACATTGGCAAGGTGGTGCCAAAAGATCCATACACATATTTCTAATAATATAATAACATACAATAATTGCATATATACTAAACTTTAACCTACTATATATTCTCATGGCTTTCCAAAAGAAATAAGTCTTAGCTCTTCAACTCTTTATAAAGTAGCTCAACATATCACACCTTTTATATCAAGACATATTTAAACTTCCTGAATAATATTTTGACAGTACTTTTTTTTTCCACTAAAGTGGTCTTTCATGTTGAAAGATAAACTCAAACAAAGTCCTTTGGAGTTCCCAATACAATATTAATTAAGGAGATGAGAGGTCAAATGCATTATGTAGTTTGTAATTACCAAGAGTCATTGTGAGGAAGTCTAAAAGTCATTGTGTGTGAAATTCCAATGTGTGTGGAATCCCAAGAGTCATTGTGAGGAAGTCTAAGAGTCTTTGTGTGTGGAATTCCAATGTGTGTGGAATCTCAAGAGTCATTAGGAGTCTATAAATAGTGTTGTCATCCTTGAATGAAATGAGTGAGCAAGAGTTTGATAGAAAAGAAATTTTTTGTGTTCTTACTCCTTGCTCCTCCTCCTCATATTTCTAGTTCTTCTTGTGCTAACAAATTGGTATCAGAGCCAAGGTGAAGCTTGAAGCTTCTTTGGGAGGTGATTCCCATTGTGAAGCTTGAAGCTTGAAGCAAGGTGAAGCTTGAAGCTTCTTTGGGAGGTGATTCCCATTGTGAAGCTTGAAGCTTGAAGCAAGGTGAAGCTTGAAGCTTCTTTGGGAGGTGGTTCCCATTGTGAAGCTTGAACCAAGGTGAAACTTGAAGCTTCTTTGGGAGGTGATCCCATTGTGAAGCTTGAAGCTTGGAGAAGACCGCCCCTACCACTTCGTACAAGTGCTGAAGGCGAAGGCGAGTACAAGTGCTAAAGGCAAAGGCGAAAACAAGTTGCCGAAGGCGAAGTTAAGTGTGAAGGCGAAACTAAGTACCGAAAGCGAAGACAAGTGCTGAAGGTGAAGACCGTCGGTGACAGCCATGGCAAATTCCGGGAGTACACCGCTGGGACAAAAGCCTACACCGCTGGGGCAGATGCCACTACCACGCCTCACAAAGACGAACTATGACAATTGGAGCATTCAGATGCGGGTGTTGCTTGGTGCACAAGACGCGTTGTAACGCCCCGATCCCAATGATACGGGAACGTCACTGCAACGCATATACGTAGGTCAGATGGTGCCCCCACGTATATACGCTAAGCCTTAAGTACAACAAGTATCAGAGTACAACACACAGCGTGGTATATTCATATGCCAACTTACAAAAGATAAATACAAAGTTATGCAAGTTATGATAAGCAAAATCACTTTACAAGTGTCCTTTATCACAACCCAAGTCCAAAATGAATCCTATACAACCAAAAATACAAAAATGCTCACGAAATGGATGGAGATCCCGTGAACCAAAAGGAAGAGTCGGCACGATGAGACTAGAGCTGGTCAGCCTGCTCAGAAAGATAGGCCCGGTCCTCTGTGGAAGGCTCCACTTCGTTCCAAGCCTCAGAATCTGAATATGCAAATCCAAAGGGTCAAGACATATAATAACAAATAAAAGATAGTCAAGTGACATAAGGATCATGAATAAAGGCAATGAAGTTACAATAAATAGCAATGAATAACAAGCGATGTAAACTCAATAAGGTAAGATCATATGCAACAAATCTACAATTAACGTCTTATTATTATTACTTGTCTTACTGTGATATCTAGCTATGTGACCCAGCGTCCCAGAGCACATAGATCCATATCCTAGTGAAACAAGGTTGTTATTGGAAACAGCGGTTGTATCGACGAACTATGTTTACAGTGGGTCCCGTGCATACCCGGGACCACGGCCCAGGATTGTTCCGTTGCTTGAAGACGGAACCTGCCGCAAGGCTAAACAGGAGGGACTTATGTATGCCCTTGTCATGACAGTAAACAGGAAAGGGAGCAAGCACTCCCCTCGGTCCCCTGGAGTACCACAGGTAAGACCGGAACAGTAATTGTACAATATACCTAAAACCACTGTAAACACGAACACATATCGATATTCCGCATATTTCCCCCCGACCCAATGTAAGTTGGTGAATTTTATATAAAAGTCGGGTGTATCATGCTTGGTGTTTTAGTGATAGCATGAAGAGTGGTGATACTTCATATTTAACAAGTTAAGGAATAGCAATTTATAACAACAAGTCATGAAGCCTAATGAAGCAAGATCTATCTGGTAACATGTCATGCAGTACAGGTATGAAGCATAAACAAGACTAAAACATCATACATATATCAGGGGAATATCAAAAATCAAAAAGGAAAGGAGTCTGAAATCTGTCCCAGAATTTGGCCTAACGGTCGACCTCCGGTCGACTGCCGGTCGACTGGGATTTACAAAGGCGGTCGAGTGCCGGTCGACTTCCGGTCGACCGTACAAAGTGCGTGAGCTCCAGGTTTGGCCGGTCGACTGCCGGTCGACTGGTCCACAATAAATTCCTTAAGCCGGTCGAGTGGTCGGTCGACTGCCAGTCGACCGCCAGCTCAAAGCTGTGCACTCTGTGCACATCGGCAGAGTGATCGGTCGACTGCCGGTCGACCGATCCTCTGGAATAGGCTGCTGCTAGGTCAGAAAATCCAGATTTTGTGTAGGTTGATTCTAACAGTTTAAAGGTAGGATTTTTATGCTATTAGGGGACCTGATCTATCATCACAAGTACACTAGAACAGAGAATAGCCATGGTGATTAATATGTCCACATGGGTATGTTGGATTTGAGTGTTAATGACCTAAAAATAGGATTTTTATGTTATAATTGTACAAGGATCTCTACCCTAAGCCTATGGAATATTAGCTAGGTCTTGGTGAGTAAGATACTCACAAGGATGGGTTAAATCTGAAGCTTGATCCAAGGGAAGAGGTGTTGGCTTCAATCCACCACTTGATGTTGAAGCTAGGGTTGAAGAACTTGTTCTTGGAGTTGCCTATGGAGTGATGGTTGAAGTTGAGCTCCCTTGATGAAGCCCTAGTTGAATCCTTAGAGACCTTGAGGTGAAGGTGAAGAGGTTGGGTGTTCTCTTGGAGCTAGGGTTTGTTGAAGAGGAAGAAGGAGAGTTTGGGAGAATTCTTCTCTTGGTGAAGAAATGAGAAAAGGGTGATTTGCAAATGTATAGGAATTTATATGTAGGGATCTTTTGTAAAGGGAGTGGGATTAAAGTGGATGTGAGGGGTTTCCTTGCAAAAATGTGGGGGTGAGGTGTCCCTCCCATTGCCACTTGGCCGGCCATGGGAAGGAGAGAGAGTTAGTGGGGTTAGGTGAAGTGGTGAGTGGGAAATGAGGTGGAAATGAAGTGGAAAAGTAATTTTGCAATTTTTGAAAAAAATGCCCGAAATTCAAGTATCTCGGAATGGTCTGAAAATTTTACCAAAAATCAAGAAAAATATTTGAAGACTCATGGTGAAATTCGTTTGAAGAAATACTGTATAGATTTTTAATTAAAAATCCCGGAATCAGTTATTTACCGACTCCGAAAGAATTTTCATAAATTTATAAAAATCTCAGAAAAGAGTATAAGTAGGAAATATGATTCTAAGCAATAAAGTCTAAAGGACTTTCTAGAAATTCCTAACAGCTTGGAAGATAGAAATTCGGGAATCGGTCAGCGGTACTGGCCGACACCGGTTTTTGAAGAAATCCATTTTAAT
Source organism: Agave tequilana (assembly GCA_038442645.1). Lineage (NCBI taxonomy): Eukaryota > Viridiplantae > Streptophyta > Magnoliopsida > Asparagales > Asparagaceae > Agave > Agave tequilana. Next base: position 36,557 of record JAVJIF010024206.1, read on the forward strand.
TCCAGAAAATTCCAGAAAATCACATAAAATCTAAAATAGTGGAAAACGATATTTGAAATTAAAATCGGTCAAATACGGAAGGTAAATCGGAAAATACGGTCGAAAGACTGAATACGTAGCTAGGTACGTATTCCGGGAGAGGGGTATTACAATCTACCCATCTTACAAAAATTTCGTCCTCGAAATTTCATAAGGTGAAAGATAACAGGAAAGGCAACAGATAGATATGGATACAAGGAAAGATAACGGTAGAGAAGAGTAGAAGGAAAGAGTCTTACCCAATCAAGATGTGAAAAGTTGAGGATAACGCTCCCGGATAACGTCCTCTCGTTCCCAAGTGGCCTCTCCTGGCGCATGCCTGTTCCAAGACACCAATACCAATGGAATAGCTCTGTTCTTCAGTGTCTTGACACTCCTATCCAGAATGGCCAACGGCTGCTCTTGGTATGATAAATCCGGTTGCAGCTCCAGCTCTGAATGATCCAGAATATGGCTGTCATCCCTGACATACTTCCTCAACTGAGACACGTGGAAGACATTATGCACCCCGTTCAAAGATGGCGGTAATGCCAATCTATAGGACACATCTCCCACACGATCCAGGATCTCGAATGGGCCAATATACCTCGGACTTAGCTTCCCACGTGTACCGAACCGGATTACACCCTTGGTAGGTGATATCTTCAAGAACACATGATCTCCGGTCTGGAATTCCAATGGCCTCCTCCGAGTGTCTGCCCAACTCTTCTGTCTACTCTGAGCAGCCCTGAGATGATCTCTGATAACCCTGACCTTCTCTGTCGTCTGTATCAGGATCTCTGGTCCCAAAAGACTCCTCTCACCGACTTCATCCCAACAAATCGGTGATCGGCACTTCCTTCCATACGATGCCTCAAAGGGTGCCATCTTAATACTTGCCTGATAGCTGTTGTTATATGAAAACTCAGCCAAGTGAAGATGATCTTCCCACGATCCTCCGAAGTCAATCATGCAAGCCCTCAACATATCTTCAAGGATCTGGATAGTCCTCTCAGATTGTCCGTCTGTCTGAGGATGGTATGAAGTACTGAATTTCAGACGAGTTCCCAGACTTGCTTGGAGACTCTCCCAGAAATGAGATCTGAATCTGGTGTCTCTATCTGATACTATACTAACTGGGACTCCATGCAGACGAACTATCTCCTTCATATACTTATCTGCCAGAACCTCTGTCGACTGACCTACCCTGAATGGTATGAAGTGAGCTGACTTGGTGAGGCGATCAACGATTACCCACACCGCATTATTACCCTTGGGACTCCGAGGCAATGCCGTCACAAAATCCATGGTGATGTGCTCCCACTTCCATTCGGGTATCGGCAAAGGTTGAAGAAGTCCAGCTGATCTCTGATGCTCGATCTTTATCTGCTGGCAGACCAAACACTTGGCAACAAACTGGGCTATCTCCCTCTTCATAGCATTCCACCAGAAGTGCCTCTTCAGGTCCTGATACATCTTGTTCCCTCCTGGATGTATAGAATAAGCTGAACTGTGTGCTTCTTCCAAAATCTTCTGTCTGACTTCTCCCTGGGGAACACAAAGTCTATCTCCAAAACACAATGCACCATCTGGACGAATGCAAATATCAGTCCTCAATCCAGCCTCCACCTGAGCTCTGAATGTCTGTAATCTTGGATCCTCCTTCTGAGCTTCCTTGATCTCCTCTATCAAAGATGACTGGATCTGCAGAGTCATGAACTGCCCGGCCTTATCACCTCCTTGCACCAACATCAAATCCAATCTGATGAATTCCTGAATCAACTCCCTCTGCTGAGTAAGGTGGACTAGCGTTCTGTTCTCTGGCATCCTGCTCAGTGCATCAGGAACGGTATTGACTTTGCCTGGATGATACTGCAAGTCAATATCGTAGTCCGCCATAAGCTCCAACCACCTCCTCTGCCTCATATTTAACTCCTTCTGTGAGAAAATATACTTGAGGCTCTTGTGGTCTGTGTATATCAACACTTTGTCTCCCAGAAGGTAGTGTCTCCAGATCTTCAAAGCAAATACCACAGCCGCCAACTCCAAGTCATGAGTTGGGTAATTCCTCTCATGAGGCTTCAATTGCCTAGATGCATATGCTATAACATGATCATGTTGCATAAGCACACACCCCAGGCCTTTACCTGATGCATCACAGAAAATGACCATCCCTCCTCTTCCTGAAGGGGTCCTCAAGATTGGAGCTGATATAAGCCTCTGCTTCAACTGCTCAAAAGCTGCATCACATTCTTCAGTCCATAAGTATCTCTCCCCTTTTCTGGTGAGCCTGGTCAACGGAGCTGCAAGTCTAGAGAAATCCTGGACAAAGCGCCTGTAATATCCGGCTAGTCCAAGAAAGCTCTTTATCTCAGTCACCGTCTTCGGAACTGGCCAATTCTTCACTGCCTGGACTTTACTAGGATCAACTGAAATTCCTTCTGCTGAAACCATGTGTCCAAGGAAAGCTATGCTGTCCAACCAGAATTCACACTTGCTCCTCTTGGCATGAAGCTGCTCCTGCTGAAGAGTCTGCAACACAATTCTCAAGTGCTCTGCATTCTCCCTATTATTCTTTGAATAGATCAGGATGTCATCTATAAATACAACTACAAACTGATCCAGGTAAGGGGAGAACACTCGATTCATCAAGTCCATGAAAACTGCAGGGGCATTTGTGACTCCGAAAGGCATAACCAGAAATTCATAGTGGCCATATCGGGTCCTGAATGCCGTCTTCGGAACATCCTCCTTCTTCACCCTCAGCTGATGGTAACCCGACTGCAAATCTAACTTAGAAAATACACGGGCTCCATGAAGCTGATCAAATAAATCATCAATCCTGGGCAAGGGGTACTTGTTCTTGATGGTGACCTTGTTCAACTCCCTATAATCAATACAAAGCCTCTTACCACCATCCTTCTTATTCGCCAAGAGCACTGGAGCTCCCCATGGTGAAGTGCTTGGCCGAATCAACCCCTTGTCTGAATACTCCTGCAGTTGCCTCTTCAAGATCTCCAACTCTGACGGTGCCATCCTGTACGGAGCCTTGGATATAGGAGCTGCTCCTGGAATTGTATCAATGGAGAACTCAATTATCCTCTCCGGTGGAAGCCCTGAGACCTCAGCAAAGACTTCTAGAAATTCATCCCACACTGGCACTCCCTTCTGAACCTCCGAAGTGGTCATCTGAATCTCCTTCTTAGCAGGCTTCACCTCTCCACTAAACTGGAACTCCGGCTGATGAGGGATTCTGAAATTGATCCTCCTCCCTCTACAGTCGATCACAGCATAGTACTGACTGAGCCAAGTCATGCCTAAGATCACGTCGTACCCTTTGGTGTCTAGTACGAGCATGTCTATGGCCAAGATCTTCCCACAAAGCTCCACTGGACAGTCAGCACAAACTCTAGAAGATACAACTACCCCGTTCCCTGTACTTATCTCCCACTTGTGGTCTAAAGCCTTAACAGGTATGGAATGTAAAGCCACAAAGTGATCGGAGATATAACAGTGGGATGCACCTGAATCGAAGAGAGCGAGAACAGGTATTGAATGAACTCTGATGTTACCTGTAATCACCTCCTCTGAAGCCTCAGCCTCCTCAGCTGTCAGGTTGTAGGCCTGACCTCTACCACGCCCTGCTGCTGTTCTGGCTCCTCTCTGCACTGGGCGAGCAACATGTGGTGGAGGAAGGGGAAGAGCTCTCCTCATCACTGGTCCCTGCTGCCTCTGCCCAACTGGCCCTGGTAGTACCCTCTGTACATTCTGCCCCTGAGGTGCCGGCAAGGTTTGGTTAGCAAATCCCATCCTCCTGTGCGGACAGGTCTCCACGGCATGGTCTCGTGCTCCACACACCAAACACCATCCGTTTGCCCTCCGGCAATTCTGCTGGGAGTGTCCTGGCTTCTGGCAGAAATTGCAGATAAGACCTGGTCGAGCCACCTGGTAAGGAACTGCCCTGAATGGTTGCCTGGCCTGGACCTTCGCTGCTCTGGATGGTCCTCCTCTGCCCACCGGTACAAACGGCCTCTTCATGGCCTGGTCCTTCCTCTGATCTCCTTGCTTCTTCTCAAACCCACGCTCCACCTCTCGAGCGCTGGTGAGAACTTCTGCATAGGTCTTCAGATGATGGGGCATTAGGAACATCTGAATGTCCATTTGCAGACCTTGCTGGAACCGGCTTGCCCTCTGCTCCTCATCTGCTATCATGTATGGGGCGAAACGACTCAGCCTGAGAAATTCTGCAGCATACTCATCTACGGATCTATCCCCCTGTTGAAGCCTGATGAACTGCTCCTCCATGTCCTTCTGAGCAGTGGCGGGGAAGAAACGACTGTAGAAGCTCTTGGAGAACGTATCCCAAGAGATAGGTTTCTCCAAGCGAGCTTCCTCTGCAAGCCACCAAGTCCTGGCTATGTCCTTCAGCTGGATCTTTGCAACCTCCACTTGGTTCTCCTTAGGCACCCTGGCGGCGTTCAGCAGATCGGTGGTGTCTGTTAACCACTGTTCAGCCTCCAATGGCCTCTCGACTCCCGTGAATACGGCCGGCTGTAGCCGTCGGAAGTCTGAGATGTTCCCCGGCTTCTGCTCCTTCGGGGCTGCCAACTCCTGCCTGAGGAGCTCAGTCTGCTGATGCTGATTCTCCATCTGCTGTTGCTGGTTTCCCAGCATAGTCTGAATGATCCTCAGGATGTCAGCACCCTCTCCTCCTACGGGTCCATTCGGTACTTGCCCGACATTGTTGCGACCCGAACGTCTCTCCATACCGAAAGGGATAAGATCTGGAATTGGAAACAAAGGGAAGGAGTTTAGGATACGAGGAATGAATCAAGGACGAAGTCAAGAAGGACTATATAACTTTGTACATTGTAGTTGGCATTAGCAAATCACTAGAATTTGCCACTTGGTTGTACTTTTAGGTTTGAGAGCCTAGGCTCTGATACCAACCTGTAACGCCCCGATCCCAATGATACGGGAACGTCACTGCAACGCATATACGTAGGTCAGATGGTGCCCCCACGTATATACGCTAAGCCTTAAGTACAACAAGTATCAGAGTACAACACACAGCGTGGTATATTCATATGCCAACTTACAAAAGATAAATACAAAGTTATGCAAGTTATGATAAGCAAAATCACTTTACAAGTGTCCTTTATCACAACCCAAGTCCAAAATGAATCCTATACAACCAAAAATACAAAAATGCTCACGAAATGGATGGAGATCCCGTGAACCAAAAGGAAGAGTCGGCACGATGAGACTAGAGCTGGTCAGCCTGCTCAGAAAGATAGGCCCGGTCCTCTGTGGAAGGCTCCACTTCGTTCCAAGCCTCAGAATCTGAATATGCAAATCCAAAGGGTCAAGACATATAATAACAAATAAAAGATAGTCAAGTGACATAAGGATCATGAATAAAGGCAATGAAGTTACAATAAATAGCAATGAATAACAAGCGATGTAAACTCAATAAGGTAAGATCATATGCAACAAATCTACAATTAACGTCTTATTATTATTACTTGTCTTACTGTGATATCTAGCTATGTGACCCAGCGTCCCAGAGCACATAGATCCATATCCTAGTGAAACAAGGTTGTTATTGGAAACAGCGGTTGTATCGACGAACTATGTTTACAGTGGGTCCCGTGCATACCCGGGACCACGGCCCAGGATTGTTCCGTTGCTTGAAGACGGAACCTGCCGCAAGGCTAAACAGGAGGGACTTATGTATGCCCTTGTCATGACAGTAAACAGGAAAGGGAGCAAGCACTCCCCTCGGTCCCCTGGAGTACCACAGGTAAGACCGGAACAGTAATTGTACAATATACCTAAAACCACTGTAAACACGAACACATATCGATATTCCGCATATTTCCCCCCGACCCAATGTAAGTTGGTGAATTTTATATAAAAGTCGGGTGTATCATGCTTGGTGTTTTAGTGATAGCATGAAGAGTGGTGATACTTCATATTTAACAAGTTAAGGAATAGCAATTTATAACAACAAGTCATGAAGCCTAATGAAGCAAGATCTATCTGGTAACATGTCATGCAGTACAGGTATGAAGCATAAACAAGACTAAAACATCATACATATATCAGGGGAATATCAAAAATCAAAAAGGAAAGGAGTCTGAAATCTGTCCCAGAATTTGGCCTAACGGTCGACCTCCGGTCGACTGCCGGTCGACTGGGATTTACAAAGGCGGTCGAGTGCCGGTCGACTTCCGGTCGACCGTACAAAGTGCGTGAGCTCCAGGTTTGGCCGGTCGACTGCCGGTCGACTGGTCCACAATAAATTCCTTAAGCCGGTCGAGTGGTCGGTCGACTGCCAGTCGACCGCCAGCTCAAAGCTGTGCACTCTGTGCACATCGGCAGAGTGATCGGTCGACTGCCGGTCGACCGATCCTCTGGAATAGGCTGCTGCTAGGTCAGAAAATTCAGATTTTGTGTAGGTTGATTCTAACAGTTTAAAGGTAGGATTTTTATGCTATTAGGGGACCTGATCTATCATCACAAGTACACTAGAACAGAGAATAGCCATGGTGATTAATATGTCCACATGGGTATGTTGGATTTGAGTGTTAATGACCTAAAAATAGGATTTTTATGTTATAATTGTACAAGGATCTCTACCCTAAGCCTATGGAATATTAGCTAGGTCTTGGTGAGTAAGATACTCACAAGGATGGGTTAAATCTGAAGCTTGATCCAAGGGAAGAGGTGTTGGCTTCAATCCACCACTTGATGTTGAAGATAGGGTTGAAGAACTTGTTCTTGGAGTTGCCTATGGAGTGATGGTTGAAGTTGAGCTCCCTTGATGAAGCCCTAGTTGAATCCTTAGAGACCTTGAGGTGAAGGTGAAGAGGTTGGGTGTTCTCTTGGAGCTAGGGTTTGTTGAAGAGGAAGAAGGAGAGTTTGGGAGAATTCTTCTCTTGGTGAAGAAATGAGAAAAGGGTGATTTGCAAATGTATAGGAATTTATATGTAGGGATCTTTTGTAAAGGGAGTGGGATTAAAGTGGATGTGAGGGGTTTCCTTGCAAAAATGTGGGGGTGAGGTGTCCCTCCCATTGCCACTTGGCCGGCCATGGGAAGGAGAGAGAGTTAGTGGGGTTAGGTGAAGTGGTGAGTGGGAAATGAGGTGGAAATGAAGTGGAAAAGTAATTTTGCAATTTTTGAAAAAATGCCCGAAATTCAAGTATCTCGGAATGGTCTGAAAATTTTACCAAAAATCAAGAAAAATATTTGAAGACTCATGGTGAAATTCGTTTGAAGAAATACTGTATAGATTTTTAATTAAAAATCCCGGAATCAGTTATTTACCGACTCCGAAAGAATTTTCATAAATTTATAAAAATCTCAGAAAAGAGTATAAGTAGGAAATATGATTCTAAGCAATAAGTCTAAAGGACTTTCTAGAAATTCCTAACAGCTTGGAAGATAGAAATTCGGGAATCGGTCAGCGGTACTGGCCGACACCGGTTTTTGAAGAAATCCATTTTAATTCCAGAAAATTCCAGAAAATCACATAAAATCTAAAATAGTGGAAAACGATATTTGAAATTAAAATCGGTCAAATACGGAAGGTAAATCGGAAAATACGGTCGAAAGACTGAATACGTAGCTAGGTACGTATTCCGGGAGAGGGGTATTACACGCGTGGGAAGTAGTTGAGAATGGCTACACAGAGTCGGCTACTACTGATAACATGACGCCGAATCAATTAAAGGCGTTGAAAGAAACGCGCACGAAAGACAAGACCGCTCTCTACTTCTTATTCCAAGCGGTAGATGAGTCGGGGTTCGAGAAGATTGCTAGTGCGGCAACTTCGAAGGAGGCATGGGAGATTTTGCAAAAAGTCTTCAAAGGCGCCGACCGTGTTAGACAAGTGCGGCTTCAAACTCTACGAGGTGAATTGGAGGCCATGAAAATGAAGGAGTCAGAAGGAGTATCTGACTACATCACGCGTGTACAAACGGTGGTAAATCAACTCAAACGCAATGGAGAAACCATAACCGATTCAAGGGTCATGGAGAAGATTCTGCGGTCATTGACCGAGAATTTCGAAAATGTTGTATGCGCAGTTGAGGAGTCAAAGAATCTGGAGGAGATGACCATAGATGATCTCGCCGGTTCTCTCGAGGCGCATGAGCAACGGAAGAAGAAGAAACAAGATCTGCTCGAAGAGGCCTTACAATCTAAGGCAACTATCAAGGAGGACAAGACGATGTATGCCCAGCAAAACTGGCGTGGTCGAGGACGCGACCGTGGAGGTCGTGGTCACGATAGAGGCTACGGACGCGGAGACAACTCGAAAGAAAAGGACCAGCCGATCCAACAAAATTGGCGTGGTCAAGGACGCGGTCGTGGTAGAGGCGGCCGGTCAAATCGTCAAAATGTCCAGTGCTACAAATGCGGCAAATATGGACACTACGCAAAAGAGTGCTACTCCGACAAAAGGATAGAAGAAAATGCGAAACTAGTCACGGAAGAAAAGATAAGAGACGATGGTGTTCTCATGATGGCCTATAAAGACATTATTCCTGATAGCGACTCGGTCTGGTATCTCGATACAGGCGCTAGCAATCACATGAGTGGGCACAAACATCTCTTTATGGAGATCCAAGAGATAGAAGATGGGCACGTGTCATTTGGAGATGCGTCGAAGATTCAAGTCAAAGGCCGAGGAAAAATACGCTTTTCTCAAAAGGATGGCAAAGAAGGGACAATTGAGGATGTCTACTATGTGCCTGACATGAAAAGTAATCTCCTTAGCATGGGCCAACTATTAGAGAAGGGATATTCGATCTTCATGAAAGATCGAATGTTACACTTGAAAGACAAAGGAGGCCGGTTACTTGCACGAGTGGAGATGGCCAAGAATCGGATGTTCAAACTCAACTTGAGAAGTGTGCGAGAAAGGTGCTTGCAAGTCAACATGGATGACAAAGTTGTGGCACTTGCGGTTCGGACACTTACATTATGGCGGCCTAACAGAATTAGCAAAGAAGCATATGGTCCACGGGTTACCAGATATGGACTACACCAAGAAATTTTGCGAAGGGTGTGTACTTGGCAAGCAAACAAGGAACATTTTTCAGAAAAAGGCGGAATATCGTGCAAGGAGTTCTCTCGAGTTGGTACATACCGATATATGTGGCCCGATCACACCTAAGTCATTCAGTGAGAAGAGGTACTTTATCACCTTTATTGACGACTACACAAGGAAGACTTGGGTTTACTTCATGAAAGAAAAGTCCGAGGCACTCGAGGTGTTCAAGAAATTCAAGATGCAAGTAGAGAAGACAACTGGTCTTTATATCAAGGCCTTACGATCGGACAGAGGCGGAGAGTACATGTCAACTGCTTTCAAAAGCTACTGCGAGGAACAAGGAATCAGAAGATTCCTGACTGCACCATACTCACCTCAGCAAAATGGTGTGGCCGAGAGGAAAAACCGGACTATTCTTGATATGGTTCGGTCGATGTTGAAGAGCAAAAACATGCCAAAAGAATTTTGGGCAGAAGCGGTGCAATGTGCTGTGTATGTGCAAAATCGGTGCCCACATGCGAAGATGGGAGATCAAACACCCCAGGAAGCTTGGAGCGGACGAAAACCAACCGTATCACATTTGAGAGTATTCGGTAGTGTGGCCTATGCGCACGTACCGGATCAAAGAAGAACCAAGCTAGATGACAAGAGTAAGAAGTACGTGTTCATCGGGTATGACGAGAAGACTAAAGCTTTCAAGTTATTCGACCCGATCGAAGAAAAGGTGGTTGTAAGCCGAGATGTGCAAGTGAATGAAGAAAGCGCATGGGATTGGAACAACAAAAAAGAGGTGACGCGGGAGGAAGAAATAGAAGAATCAACCTCTGCACCGATAATCAAACAGACAAGCCCTCTGACATCTGATGATGAAGAAGAACCAAGACAACCGAAGATGCGAAGCTTGCAAGATCTATACGAGACAACAAGCGAAGTACACTTGGTATGTCTTCTAGCGGATGCTGAGAATATCACTTTTGAAGAAGCAGTGAGAGATAAGAAATGGCAAGCCGCGATGGATGAAGAAATAAGTGCTATTGAAAGAAATGAAACTTGGGAGTTGGTGGAGCTGCCGAAAGGACATCAACCCATAGGAGTAAAATGGGTGTATAAGAAAAAGATGAATGCCCAAGGTGAGATAGAAAGATATAAGGCACGTCTAGTAGCAAAAGGCTATAGACAAAAGGCTGGGATTGATTATGATGAAGTCTTTGCTCCAGTCGCGAGGATGGAGACAATTCAGCTTCTTATATCCCAAGCAGCACAATTCAAGTGGCCAATCTATCAAATGGACGTGAAGTCAGCATTTTTAAATGGTGTGCTTGAAGAAGAAGTATATGTGGAGCAACCTCCTGGATACATGAAAGCCGGGAAGGAGAAAAAAGTGTTGAAGTTAAAAAAGGCGCTATATGGGCTGAAGCAAGCGCCGCGAGCATGGAATACCCGAATCGACACCTATCTCAAAGGGAACAGGTTCATGCAATGTCCTCATGAGCATGCATTATACGTGAAGAAGAAAAAAGGTAACTTGCTGTTTGTTGCTCTTTATGTTGATGATCTCATATTCATGGGGAATAATGAGGAGATGATAAAAGACTTCAAAGAAGCAATGACTCGGGAGTTCGAGATGACAGATTTGGGGCTGATGAAGTATTTTCTTGGTCTTGAGGTTAAGCAAGGAAAATCGGGAATATTTGTGTCCCAAGAGGCGTATGCAAAAGACATTTTGAAGAAAAACAAGATGGAAGATTGCAACCCGGTAGCAACACCGATGGAACTTGGTGCGAAACTCTCAAAATTTGATGAAGGAGATCGAGTGGATGCAAACAAATACCGGAGCTTAGTTGGGAGCCTACGGTATCTCACATGCACAAGGCCTGACATTGCATATAGTGTCGGGATAGTGAGTCGGTTCATGGAGGAACCGAAATACTCACATTTGAAGGCTATCAAGAGGATTCTTCGATACATTCGAGGAACTGTATCACTCGGGTTATTCTACTCGGAGACACATGAATACAAACTGGTGGGTTACTCCGACAGTGATTGGTGCGGAGATATAGATGATCGAAAAAGCACATCGGGATATGTGTTTTATATGGGAGACACAGCTTTCACATCGGTCTCAAAGAAGCAGCCAATAGTAACCTTATCAACATGCGAAGCAGAATATGTGGCAGCATCATGGTGCGTGTGTCACGCAATCTGGCTGAGAAATTTGCTATGTGAGCTAAAACTCCAGCAAAACGAAGCGACTGAAATACGAGTTGACAACAAATCAGCAATTGAGTTGGCAAAGAATCCGGTGCACCATGAAAGGAGTAAACATATAGATGTTCGTTTCCATTTCATACGGGAACATGTGAAGAAAGGTAAAGTGCGACTGAATCACGTTGCGAGTCGTGATCAAGTGGCAGATATCTTTACAAAACCGCTACCAACAGCGCTATTCGAAAATTGCAAGAAGATGATTGGAATGAAGGATGAAAAATGTTTGAGTTTAAGGGAGGAATTTGTTGAAAGATAAACTCAAACAAAGTCCTTTGGAGTTCTCAATACAATATTAATTAAGGAGATGAGAGGTCAAATGCATTATGTAGTTTGTAATTACCAAGAGTCATTGTGAGGAAGTCTAAAAGTCATTGTGTGTAGAATTCCAATGTGTGTGGAATCCCAAGAGTCATTGTGAGGAAGTCTAAGAGTCTTTTTGTGTGGAATTCCAATGTGTGTGGAATCTCAAGAGTCATTAGGAGTCTATAAATAGTGTTGTCATCCTTGAATGAAATGAGTGAGCAAGAGTTTGATAGAAAAGAAATTTTTTGTGTTCTTGCTCCTTGCTCCTCCTCCTCATATTTCTAGTTCTTCTTGTGTTAACATTTCATACATAAGCAAAAGTAAATAAATATCTCAAATATATAATACGAATGAAGAAGTGCCAGAGAGATATAGGTGTATAAAAAAATGCCTAAATTAAAAGTGTTATAGTATATAATTAAGGAACATTTGAGAAGTATCAAGGAGTGTCTAAAGAAATGCTAGTGTCTGAGATGGGTGTTGAGTATAGCATCGTCATAGAAGTGTCTGTGCATAGGTAGAGCTAAAAAGTTGTTCTTAGTGGCTGCAATTCACAGCCAAAATCAAAAAAAAAAAAAAAAGAAAGAAAGAAAAAAGAAAAAAATCACTGCTGTATATACTTTGTCCCATTGTCGTTGATAATTTCTTACCATAGTAAGAAGATGACATCAGTTATTTCTGTAATAACAAGGGGTTATTACTAACACTGAACATGTTTCTGTAATGAAGAAGAGAAGAATTAATTGTTGAAAAGATGTTTCTGCAGTTTCCAACATTCAACCAACAAAAGCTATTCCAGTAAGAAATTTAACCCAATTGATGATCCAAATGGAATAATTTATTAGATTCCAATATATCATTCAAGTCGAAAATTTCTCTTTGAAAATGTCAGTTTTCATTAAGAATAAAATGCAAATTGGTAATATTTTTCACTCAAAGGTGTCATTTTTTTTTAATTTTTCTAGAAAAATAGACAAATTTAAACATGATGAAATATGAATCACGTCTTAGAAAAAAAAAAATATTAGGATTAAACTTAATAAACAAAAACTTGAAAATATTTATAAGCAAAACTTTCATGTCTTGAATCTTCTTTATAAGTATTCACCTTAAAAGCAACACATGAAGCTATTTATGCTGTCCCCAAATCTTATTCCATTTATCCTTCTTTTCATGATGAAACAAAATCCGATAATATATATGGTAAAAACATCCAATTTTCTCCAATGTCTTCACTCATAAAAATCATAAAAATAGACATGCTAATGACTAACAAAGGGGCAGTTTGTTTCGCTGTAAAAGCCGTAAAAGTCCGTAATTCGTATATGACTTCCAACTCATTTACAACTACGGCGTTTGTTTGGACCATAATTCGCAAAAGACTTACGCAACTCAACTATCACTCACTTGCAACCCAATTACCACTCACTTACAGTTCAGTTACAGTTAATTTTGTGGTCATACAAATTTGTATTATTTTTTATATTAATATTTATTTTTTTAATATTTATTTGTAATATTAAAACTTTTTAAATCACCAAATAGTTAATTTTGTGGTCAATATTTTCACTTACGACTTACATGTTACGGCAACCAAATACTGTAAAATATAATACACTTTCCCGCCTACATCTTTATATTACCAAATAAACACTATAAAACTTATATGCATGTAACTCATTTACAACTGTAAAAGATTTTATCAATTACTACTTACGAATTACGATCAATTACGACAACCAAACAGACCCAAAGAGTGTATTCATTGTTATTGTAAGGGGCCGTTTGTTTCGCGTAAAACTCCGTAATTCGTAAATGACTTACTACCCAGTTACAACTACGGCGTTTGTTTGGACCATAATTCGTAAAAGACTTACGTAACTCAACTAACACTCACTTGCAACCCAGTTACAGTTAATTTTGTGGTCATACAAATTTGTAATATTTTTTTATATTATTATTAACATTTTTTAATATTTAACTTTTTTAATATTTATTTGCAGTATTAAAACTTTTAAAATCACCAAATAGTTAATTTTGTGGTCACCTTTTTCACTTACGACTTATACATTACGACAACCAAACACCGTAAAGTACAATACACTTTCCCACTTTACAATTTTATATTACCAATCAAATACCGTAAAAATTAGATACATGTAACTTATTTACAATTGTAAAAGACTTTACCAATTACAACTACGAATGACGGTCAGTTATGACAACCAAACAGACCCTAACCTAAATAGAATGATGAAGCGTTGGTTTGTTGATGATCATAAATGTCACGATATTTATTTACATTTTTATTGTCTTTAGCTAAATGTCACATCATTTTGAAAATCACTTAAAGTGGTGGTGAATCGGTCATCAATTCTAGAAAGGCCTGATTGAAAGGCCTGATTTTTCAGCGGGTCAATCGAAGCCGGCGCAGCCTGTCATACTCCTTGGAATCTTCATTACCGTCCTTTTTCGACAGCTAATGACTCCAAAGATAAGTATGGAGTTCATCATTTACTTAAACATACTGAGAATAATTCATGGATACCCAAAATGTGAACAGACAATTCAATTGATAGGAAAACTAGTGTGGACCAAACTTCAGCCACTCCCTGCATATAGATTAGCTTTTTGTCCTTAATAGTTTCAGATCTAAATCAATCCTATGTATGAAAGATAAGCAAAGCGTTGTGTTCAAACAAAGGGTGTGTTTGGTTGTCGTAATTGACCGTAATTCGTAAGTCGTAATTGATAAAGTCATTTACAGTTGTAAATGAGTTACATATATGTAAGTTTTACGGTGTTTGGTTGATAGTATAAAGTTATAAGTGAGAAAGTATATTGTGTTTTACGGTGTTTGATTGTCATAATAATGTGTAAGTCGTAAGTGAAAAAGTTGATCACAAAATTAATTATTTGGTAATTTAAAAAAATTTAATATTGCAAATAAATATTAAAATTGTTAAATATTAAAAAAAAATTATATGAACATAAAATAATAATACAAATTTGCATGAGTACAAAATTAACTGTAACTGCGCTGTAAGTGAGTGGTAATTGGGTTGTAAGTGAGTGGTAGTTGAGTTGCGTAAGTCTTTTACGAATTACGGTCCAAATAATATCGTAGTTGTATTTGAGTTGTAAGTCATTTACGAATTACGGTCTTTTACGATGAAACAGATAACCCCGAAAAAACATGCACTTCTAAAGTTCACGACATGGACCAACTACAATAAATCCTATTTTACACATGTTCTCTCTGTCTCTTTTATTTATTTGTTTTTCGAGAAATACAAAGCCTCTTCGCCATGACTTGGTTATTAACAGTTTCTTGTTTCTTTTAGCGTAACAAATTATTGAGTATGATAACTTTTTATTTGCATTGCATTCATCAAAGATTATTTGTATTCCCAATATATTGGGATTTATTTGTACATTTCAATTAACATGAATATCATTATATATGTCAGCAGTACAACAATACAACAGATCAAAAGAAAAGATATGGAATGACAAATAGAGAAACGTAACCATGTTCAAAGGATTTCAAAGAAAAATAAAATTAACTTTTTTCCACAAATATTTAAAATAAAAAATGATAATGATAAACTAGTGGCTTGGCGCACTGGCAATACCCTCCTTCTCCAGAGTTGTCGAACGGGGAATTTGTTTTGGATAATTAGCACTTGGTGCGCGCGCGAATGTTTACGCTTGAGGGTGACATCCAACTTCTTTCTCAGAAAAAAGTTGCAACAAAAGATGTTAATAAATCATGTAAACACAACACATTTTCCAGTCTAATCATGTACATAAATAAAACTTTAAAAGAGAGAGAGAGAGAGAGAGAGAAGAAAGAAAGTTGCAACTTTAAGAGGGCCTTGAGACAAGAAGCTACTACAAAGTATGAATCAATTTGCATTAGACATTGTTATGACAGAAAGAGATGGCTTAACACAATTGGGATTATTTCCCTATTATTTATAGATGAGAAATAATAAAAGATTACAAAATAACCTTACATTTTTAACAGATCATATTAAGTGTAAAAAGGAAAATATAAATAGATATCACAAAAAATTTGAACTTATGTGCTCCACACAGGTTAAAGCTAGTCCCAACCATTCATACCGGCCACTTGCAACATTCATGTCCATAGATCATTGCTAAATCGGGAAAGTTACAATGCATACTATTTCTGCATGAGATTTTTATAGACGTTAAAATGATCAAGTTTCAAGTCCTATCCCAGCCTGAGCCTTCTAGCGGTCGACCGAACCAGAGCTCGGTAGACTGAGCTTTCTGGTGGCCGATCGGCCGGTCAACCGAATCAGAGCTCGGTCGACCGATGTGCACAAGAACGGCACAAGGCCAGCCTATTAGGCCGATCGATCGGGCGATCGACCGACTGTAACTATCCAACTCTCGGGTAGCGCGGTCGACCGGGCAGTCGACAGACAGGCTGAGTGCCTTTAGGCTCGGTCGACCGGGCGGTTGACCGGAAGGCAAAGTTTGCCTTGGGCAGTCGACCGGACGATCGATCAGTGGCTCAACTGTCAGAAATATGATCGTTGGACGGTCAACCGGCCGTCGACCGGAAGGTCAAAACTGACCTTTTCTGGCTGCCAACGACTATATTCTTGAGAGCCTATGTAAAGGAGTTCTCTCAAGCTGTTTTCAACAAGATTTCTAGAGAGTTTTCTTTTCATCTTTCAAATATTTTGCAGCAAGTTTAAAAGGAGTTTTTGGGCCAAAAGTTTTATCTTTTATTTGTTTTTTAAGTGTTGGAAAAAATCAAAGAAAAGGAAGTATTTAGGAAATTGGTTTTTGATCTTTATTTTCATATCTATCTAGTATTTTTTCCAAGCGTTTTTTTTTTTTTGTTATTTTCATTTCTAAACACTTTATTTTCTCACACTTGAGTTATCATCTCTAATCCTATATATAAGATCTTGTTTTTGTGAGGAAAATTGTTTGCATGCTATTGTGATCATCAAGTGTTGTTTGTGGTTTATTGTGATCACCAAGTTTGTAATCTCTTCTTTATTTTGGCTTTGTGCCTATCCCTCTTGTGTAGAAGTGATTGTGATTGAGTTTTGACTTTGTGTCTATCCCTCTTGTGTAGAGGTGATTGTAGTTGAGTTTTGACTTTGTGTCTATTCCTCTTGTATAGAGGTGATTGTGTTTGAGTAGAATGGCTTTGTGTTTGTCGGCTCTTCTCTCTCATCTTTTTTCTTAATGGTTTCTTTGGAATAAAATCTGCTTCATCTCAAAGAAAAAATATCAACGCTATAGAAACATACACGAGCAACTAGACCTGAAAACTTCACAAAATCACTCTCTGCATTCGATCTTAAATTAATCAAGTTTGAGTTTCTCTCTTTCATATTTCTTCTAGAAATTAGTCACCCTTTCGGTTCATAATTAAAAAAAAATTCCACCACGTCATGTATTCCACCATCAGCACCTTCGTCTCTCTTTATTTAACCCCAACATGAGATATGGTGCTCATCAGGAGTGCGGTTATTTAAACCCAAAAAAAATGATAAGTAGTTTAAAAAAATAAGATGTTCTTGGACAGTGTTACCCTCAAATAAAAATTTAAAATATAGAATTAACTTTTAAATATTACAATTTTAGCACAACAATTAGTTAGTATACTCATATAATTGTAAGTACACTCAAATCCCTATAACATTAATTTTTCTTCAACCTCAAAACTCTCTCATTTACTCAACCTATAAATCTTAAAAACTTTACACTCATTCCTCTTTAAATTTTGGTTCAATTTTGATTATTAATCGTGAAGAGCAGGATAGATTTTTTTTGCTTCAATTGTGGTTCAATAAAAAATCACTTGAGATGATTTATATGATTTTGAAGAATTCTCAACATCTTTTCAGGAAAGTAGAATTATAAACTATATATATATAATTTCATGTCTACTTGAAATATATTTCAAACATATCTTCTAGAATCTCGTTTTAGATTTTAAACATAATTTTCTTCTTATTTTTTATTTTTTAAAATCTCTGTCAATGACACAAGTATTTTATTTTATTTTAGTTACTAAACATGTTTTGATAGGAAGAAAAAGGCAAAAAGTGAAATTTTGAGAGTATAACTAGATTTTTTTTTTTTGATGGATGGATTACAGCTCATCCTTCATAGGGATGGCCAGTGGGGCGGGTCGACCCGTTTCGACCCGCCCCGACCCGCCCTGTGCGACCCGTTTGAGTCGCACAGGGCGGGTTGCGGGTCAACCCGGACCCGTCCCGTTTAGGGGCGGGTCAACCCGAGTTGACCCGTCCCGTTTAAACGGGACGGGTCAGATTCGTCCCGTGACGAATCACGGGACGAATCGGGTCGGGGAAAATTTTCCCGACCCCCCTTCTTTCTTTTTTTTTTTTTTTAAGTCCTATATTATTATATATGTGAGACGGGAAAATTAATTTCGGACCCCTATTTTATTTTTTTATTTTTTTTAAACCCTCAAAAACTTAAAAAATTACCTATCATGAAAATTTTGAAATTTTTAAAAATAAAATAATAATAAAAGGCGAGACGGGTCTAACCCGTCTCGGCGAATCCGGGTAACGAATCGGGTCAGAGACCCGATTCGTTACCCCGATTCTTGATTCGTCTCGCCTGGATTCGTGACGAGACGGGTCCAACCCGTCTCGTCATGAATTCGTTGGCCAGACGGGACGAATCAACCCGATTCGTCCCGTTGGCCACCCCTAATCCTTCATGTTCCTGGTGGGCCACCCTCGACCAGTAAATAATTCAGTTTCCAAGTCTTTTTGGCCGACGCAATTATGCACTGAACAAGTTCAAGCTTCTCTCTCCATTCCCTGCTGCCCCTTGAATCCTTATTATAAAAATAAAAAAATAAAAAAAAAACCAAAGAAGAAGAAGGAGAAAAATCTCTACCAGGTACTCGCCCTTTTCTTCTCTTTTCTCTATCTAATTTTTGAAAACAAGCACAAGCATTGAAGAAGCCCCAAACCTCTCACTCTCCAGATCCAATCATCATGAGCAATAAACTTCCCGAAGATGGCAACAACAAGAAGAAGTCTACCAGGCCCCTCTCAAAGTTCTTTAATCTCCGGGATTACAACCGCTTTCGCAGGCACGCAAGTCCCGGATCTAGCTCTCGATCCTCCGATTCATCAGTTCTTTCTTCTTTCTCGTGTGACATCGGTTTGGCGATTGAGGAGAACAGTGTGGAGCCTAAAGATTCTGTGACCATGAGATGTGCCCCGACGGTACGAAGGATGCCCACAATGTCGTCTGAACCATCGCCAGAGGTTCGCTCCTACTTGGAGGCGGCGTTTGAGTACCTTCAAGATGACAGCGTGGGGATGATTGGTATCTACGGCATGGGCGGGGTCGGCAAGACCTCCCTCCTTCAAAGAATCAACAACCATCCATTCGTTGCAGGTGCAGGATTCGATTATGTCATATGGCTCGTTGCTTCGCAAGCCCTCAACCTCAACCAGCTTCAAAATGACATGGCAGAGGGGCTAGGATTGCGCCTCCGAGATGATGCAACCATCAGAGAACGAGGTCAGTCACTCTACTTCTTCTTGAAGCAGAAGAAGTTCCTTTTATTGTTAGATGACATTTGGGAGCCAGTCGATCTTGAAAAGCTGGGTATAACATTCCCAACTAGCTGCAGCAGCAGCAGCAGCAGCGGTGCACCTGTCCGCAAGGTGGTGTTTACAACCCGATCCGAAGGGGTGTGCGATCGGATGATGGCTGACCTGAAGTTGTGTGGCCGAAAGGTGAAAGTGGAATGTATGCAACAAGAGGAAGCTTGGCAGTTGTTTCTAGATAATGTCGGCCATGAGGCACGAGCCATCATCAGCTCGGACGAGAGGGTCCGTTCTCGTGCCGAGACAGTGGCAGACAAGTGCAGTGGCTTGCCACTAGCTCTTATCGTCATTGGCCAAGCTATGTCTTCTAATAAAACAGTGTACGAGTGGGAGGATGCCATCAATTCTATAGAAAAGATCAGGATGCAGGAGATGTGGAGCAAACGGACTGATCCTTTTCCTCTACTAAAGATTAGCTATGATCGGTTGCCGAGTGAGAGTATGAGGAAGTGCTTTCTTTGTTGTGCTCTGTGGCCGGAAGATGCACTCATTTGTGAAGATGATCTCATCCGTTGTTGGATTGGCATGGATTTGATAGAGGAGTATGATGATGATATTAATGCCGCTTACAGCAGAGGGCATACAATCATCCAGTGGCTCAAACGAGCAGGGCTGCTAGAGGAGGTCAGAGATGATTCGTGGTTTGTCTTTTCGCAGCATGTCATGTTGCATGATATCATTCGCGGGATGGCTCTGTGGATTGCATCAGACTATGGCAAAAACAAGAATAAATGGATAGTTCCAGGTCAAGCTAAGCTGATGGGTTCCACATCTCAGGACTTGAAGAGATGGAGAGAGGCAGAGGCAATATCAATGATCGGCTCAAGAGAAATAACATTGCCAGTGCACGTGAGCTGCCCCAATCTCTCAGCACTTCGACTCTCAATACCTGAAATATGGCCCGAACAAGATACCATAAAAAAGATTCCTGGTGGTTTCTTCCGATTCATGCCTGTCCTCACATATCTTGATCTATCAGGTACGGGTATCAGAGAGCTTCCGCCATCCATCGGCAATCTTGTTCGACTACGACACTTGAACCTGAGCCGTAATCAATTACATTCGCTGCCCAAGGAAGCAGCCTATCTGGTCGAACTGAAACACTTGATAATACAGCGTAATAGATCGTTCCAGTTTCCTCGTGGGTTGATATCAAGGCTGGAGAAACTGGAGCAGTTGGATTTGAGAGGTACAGTGCTGTTTGATGACGAGGGTGAAGCAAGTATTGAGTTGGAGCACTCGAGTATAAAGAAATTGGATATCTCCGTAAAGTCATTGTCAGTCGTGGAACGAATCTCGCAGAACAAGTCTATATCCTTTGGATATATCACATTGTGTGATTTGAAAGGGGTGACCAGTGTCAAATTATCACAATCACTTTGTCATAGTGGTACAAAACGAAGCCTTGAATCATTGCACTTTGTACATTGTTTGGAGGTAGAGGAGATATCAGCAATCGGTCAGAATAATGAGGAATTTGAGAATTTAGAGTCTCTTGGTCTCTGGCATCTCCCTGAGTTGAAGAAGTTCACTTGGGGAGGTCTGGAGCAAAGAATGCTGATCCGGAACATTCGTGTGTTGTATATAGTTGATAATAGATGGTTAAAAAATCTTACATGGATTCTGCACCTCCCTTACCTCGAAACTTTATATCTGGGCGGACTTGAAAATCTCAGAGAAGTAATTGGTGATGAGGATGCTGACAAAAAAAATGGTGATGGGGAGGCAGCACAGGAAATAAAAGTGGAGAGGGAAGTGGCCGTCTTCTCCCATCTCAAAATTATTACATTGTCTTCCCTACCAATGCTATGTTCTTTCAGTTCTCGTGCAGTTGCCTTCCATCGCTTGACATGTGTTAGTATCTCTGGTTGTCCACAACTGGACGAAACCCCCTTTTCTTCTTTCAAAATACGTAGGATAAAGGTAGCTAAATACAAAATTCATTAAGAAGAAGAAGAAGAAGGTGGGTGAAAGAAAGGTTGATGCTTGTATTTCTCTTCTATGAGCTTCTCATCAATGTCGTTGGCTGCTAATTAATGTCATCATCAACCCTCCACCAGCAAATGCAAAGGTAAATCACTTGTATAATTGACCTTAACTATCTTTACATTTAATTATGTGAAAGAGAAACCATAGCTCAGACGGTCTGTTGCATAGATAAGTAGCTTTATTTTCCAAAGATACTATTGTTGTTCTAGTTAATAACTTGGGAAATGTTTATACTTTGACGCATGCAAAGCCAAATATGAGGTAGATGATAGAAGTAAAGTCTTTCAGTAATAATAACTACTAACGCTATTAGTTGTACAAAAATTTTGTTGTAATTGCTATGTAACTTTAGAACACAAATGAATCCATGAATAATTTAGCCATTGGAAGATAAAGATATCGTTAAGTTTATCACAAGACAACTAACTGTTATTAATAGGATGACCAATAATTTTTCTTTGGCAATCTTTCCTAGAGAGTTATTATTATTTATGTACAATAAAGTCATATGATATCAAACTTATGCTACAAACATAAAAATGTATGTACAATTTGAGGTTTTTTTTTTCTTTTTTCTTTTTTAGAAATTCATGGATGTAGTGAATATGGCTTGTTGTATGCTAATCGTCATTAATTCTAACATCGTACTTGTTACAAGTAATAGTGGACACATGGCTCCAGTATATGCAAACAAAAGTGTTTTCTTGAGAAGAGATTATAAACGACGAACAAAATGGAGAATCTCATATTCAGGAGCATGGTCAAACTCTTCAAATACATGTAAACTCTTGTAATAAATGATAGTAAAAACTCGATCAATCTTAGTAAGTATGGAGCCTTCTCAATGATATAATTTGGAAATGTGTTTTTCAATAGGCAAGGAAACCATGGAATGAAGGGGACGGCTATGGTGTGAAGATGCTTTCATGTTGGTTGGCTTGGCGTTGAGGAGAATCATGAGGAGAATGCTTACATAATGCCATAGGTTTTTCTGATGTTGCAGACTCAAAAAATGAAGCTCGCTCTCCTCCAACAACAACACCTTCATCTTTCAGGCCATAGACAATGCTTTGAAATTGAGTAGTTCCGATGGCAAATAGTTTGGTAGAAATTCATATTGTAATTGAGATTACAGTGACTTGTATGAAACATTACACTCTTATCGAATCAAGGTAGCATGTTTACAAGATTGAACTTGTGGTTTGAAGCTTGGCCTCATTTACTATCTCGTATAATTTGCTATCTTTCTTTTATTATCCAGTGTCTTCTGTTACAATTGAGATGGGCTTTTTTGGAAGAGTTTTTTTTTGCATAGCCCCTTTATTTATTTTCTTTGAACTGAGGTATTATGTTCTCATTGTTGTGTTAAATATTGTTGTGGGATGTTAAGGACTTGAGTTTGCTCAGATATCATATCAAAGTCCATATCACTATTCTCAACTCTAAAATTGTGATGTATTCTAACGTATGTAAAAGAATAAATGAAAATAAACCGGCCCGGGTTCTCAGCAAGAGCGGTTGCTCAGAGCCCCATTGCTTAGAGGGCCCCACGGGGATGTTTTGAATCCTTTCTGGGTTTCTTTGACCCAATCATGGATACAAAATGAATGGATCAGAGGCCCATCTGACCCAATCCCAAACTTTTCATGAGTTGGGCTGAATAGGACTCAATATTTTGGGCACTTCTAATTACTGGGCTGGTTGTAGAGTTCAAGATGAGCAATAAATAGATAAATTAAGAGCAAATAATTGAAAGCACCCGTTTCATTCATTATTTCCTCAAAAAAAAAAAAAAATCTCTCAACTTTCAAAGAATAAAACCCTTAAAAATTTCTATGTCAATTTATTATCTGATGGAAAGACAAGGAGAACAGTTTCTACTAGCAAAATTGGCAGACATGGTGATGATGCATGTGCTTTTTGGTGAAGACGTGAGGTTATCCAATACAAAAGAATTTTACTGCGATTGCATACTGATACATTATAGAGATTTTTAGTATTTGTCTTTGCTCTCCCCTCTTTGGTTCTGCCTCTCAAAAAAAAAAAAAAAAACCATCTTGATCCCCATTTTGAGTTTGACATGGCCTTCTGTTTCATTCTTGACGTAGGATCTCGTCTATTTGACACTACTATCAGCAAATCACGGCGCAGAAATTAAGTGAGTACTTTCTTCGCTATTTTCGGATTTTTTTTAATAATATGTTGCAAAATTTTTCTCTATTATTTATGCTAGACCAGTAATTTTATAAAAAATTCTGAAATTCCGCATCTGTTATATGTTCTTTTCACACAAGTCCCAATTTTTAATTTTCACATGATACCACCGAAATATTTGAGATGACCTGATTGTTTCTCATTAAGTTTTTACGAATTATTCTAAATTTTTTCCCAACGAGAATGGAAAGAAAGACAACAAAAGCAAGCTTGGAGGAAACAGTACCCAAAAGAAAGGGGGCACCGTCAATAGTCAATAAGCCGAGGAGAAGTGGTGGGGAATGTGATGATAGGCGGTATACCGGTGGAAATGTAGATGTCCATGTGGCGTCCTAAGCTACGTTCCTCATCTTTAGTTTCATTCACTTTTAATATTTTTAAGTATCAAACAGTTAGTTTTGTGATTAATATTTTCACTAACGACTTACACATTATGACAATCAAATACCGTAAAATACAATATATTTTCCACTTACAATATTACATCACTAACAAAGCACCGTAAAATTTACTTACATGTAACTCACTTATAACTGTAAAAAATTATCACTTACGACTTACAACCACCTACAACAACCAATAGACTCTAAGTTCTTTTTTTTTAGAAAATGACAGGTCGAATGTTGATTTAAATAGCTTTTAACTTGAATGCTTTACAAATTTTGGTACGAAAACAATTTAAGCCATCACATATTAAGTAACATGCAATAAGAAAGTTTTAATATAGAGTATGACCTTAAATGTAAAGTATTTTTTTAATTTTTATTTGTTTTATTAAAGTTCATGTCACTACAACAAAACTCCAAAGTTATAACAAGGATTGAAGGTATTATAATTTTATTATAATACGCTCATGTATTTCAAGCGTTTTTTTATGAACCGAAACTTGAGCTTTTGCATAGCGGTAATTTTATTTTTAAAATCTACTTTTTTAAATACGCGCCCAATATAAATATCTATTAAGAAAAATAATTAATATCTTGGTGGAAAGAGTATAGATGAAAAACTAGTTTGATGTTAAATATCGAGTATATATTTTGTTAATAAAATTACATAATTCATTAATTGTGTAGTTATTATTTAATGTAACAACTTTAATTTAATGATATAATAAATATGGCATGAACACAATTGAAAACTATTAAAAGAGTTGGACTCATGTAATAATAACATTCAATTAAATAGTTTTATCATAATTGATAAATTTATTATAAATTTTTTTTACTTGTTGTATTATGTAGAGAGAGAGACATGAGAACGGACCTATCACACAATGGTTTGGGATCTAACGACTTCATGTTAAAATAGTAAATGCAAGGATAAATATACATTTAGAAAAAGAGAGAAATAAGCTCGATTATGTAATTAATTAATTCAGATTCGGACTTTTTTGAAAATTGAGGTATTTTTTTGGCGGTTTGATTTGGGCCTCGAGTGGGGAAGTTCTTACCCCCTTTTGATGTTTGTTTGGCATCAAACACTTATTTTGCATAATTATTTTCTCGCTTTTAGAGTGTTACATTAATTTTATGGTCATGTAAATCTCATTTGTTTGAAGCTGTAACTAAAAGCAATTAACTTTATGGTTATATAAATCTCACTTGTTTGGAGTTGTAACTAAAAATAGTTAATTTATGGTCATATAAATCTCACTTGCAGCCTAATTACAGTCTAAAAAAACTCTCAAGATTAATATTTATTTTAAAATTATTTTGCGATCAAACAACTCTTTCATTTCTATTTCTACTTTCATATACCGAATAACACAATATATTTTCTACTTATATTTTCAGTGAATCCAAACGTGAATGAAACAAGCTTGATTGATGTAATTAATTATTTATTTTTTATTGTCCTTAATTAAAGATCAAGCACACATGAGATGCCAAAAGGAAGATGACCCTGGCCCTGTACCAGAAGACGAGGGTGGTATAAGAAAGCAATGGGGACAGACACGGATAGATCCCCTCCATCACTCACAAAAGTTGCAAGCCATGTCATGACAAAGGTAAATAAGAAAGAGGCACAAGATTTCCAATTGTGGGGCCAAGAACAGGGATTCAATATTTCTGCCTGCAGACTTAAACAGGAGCACTCAAACCATGTGAGTCACCGAAACACTAATTGCAAAAAGATGTTCCAATAATTTTTCCGCCAACAACAGCACCTTTCAAGCAACTTCATTAGGGTCTGTTTGGTTGTCGTAATTGGCCATAATTGGTAAGTTATAATTGATATAATCTTTTATATTTGTAAATGAGTTACATGCATGTAAGTTTTATGGTGTTTGATTGGTAATATAAAGTTGTAAGTGGAAAAGTATATTATGCTTTACGGTGTTTGGTTGTCGTAATATGTAAGTCGTAAGTGAAAAAGTTAATCACAAAATTAACTATTTGGTGATTTAAAAAGTTTTAATATTGCAAATAATATTAAAAATGTTAAATATTAAATTTTTTAATATTAACATAAAAAAATAATACAAATTTGCATAACCACAAAATTAACTGTAACTGGGCTGTAAGTGAATGGTAATTGGGTTGTAAGTGAGGGGTAATTGGGTTGTGTAAGTCTTTTACGAATTACGGTCCAAACAAACGCCGTAATTGTCACTGAGTTGTAAGTCATTTACGAATTACGGACTTTTACGCGAAACAAACGACCCCTAAAATGCTTTCATTCCATGTAGGACTGTAAATAGTATCCGAAAATTGAATAATTTTATCTGATTTTCTACGAATGGGTCGAGTTCGAATTTAAAATAGACTTGAAATTCTTATTAGGTCTGAAATTCTTATCAGGTCAGGTTCACGTATAACTATTTCAAACCCGAAACCTGATAACAAAATTTAAAAAAATAAATATTATAAAATGTACTTATCATCATACATTTAACTATGTTTAAATTAATAAATTATAAAAATGAGAATTTAATCATATTAATATAAAATCAAAGTATATAAATTTTCAATTTGAACCTAATAAATTGAAATATACTTTAAAAAATAACTCTTCGTTGGAACTTTAATACACCTATTTAAAACCTGAATTCGAGCCGTACCAATAAGAAAGAAGAGATTCCGATCTGAATCCGAGCCCGAGTCCAAATTCCTTAACGGAGTCGGATATGACACGACTCCAACCCGAACCCAACCGGTTTACACCCCTAATTTCCACCGACAGCACCTTCCAAGCAACTTCCTTGAGGAAAAGAGAGCTTTCACAACAGCACCTTCCAAGCAACTCCACCAAAACAGAAGAAGAAGCTTTCATTTTAGACAAGAAGAACCAACAAACCCAGTTTCAGCCTCTATAAAGATCAAGCAAGCCTCATGAGATGCCTAAAGAGAAAGGTAACCTTGGGGAGTAAGAAAGCAATGGGGGACAGACGAGCTAGATTCCCTCTTCCACTCACAGAAGTTGCCAGCCATGCCGTGACAAAGAGGTAAATAAGAGGCCTCCCAAGATTTCCAAATGTAGGGCCAAGAACTGACTGCATCCTCACACGCTCCAATAGTCTCTCCACCAACGTCATCATTGTTAAGTTTCAAGCAACTCTATCAACCAATAATCTCTTGATCAATGCAATTATACACTGCTCTCTGTTGCATTTTCAATCCTAAAAAATAAAATAAATAAAACCTCCAACAAAAAAAGAAGCAACAGCAGCAGCAGCTCTCCACCATGGACTCCGCCGTCAGTGCAATCGTCTCATGGGCTTTGTTTCAAGCCCATTAAATTCAGGTCGCACAGATTTACTTTTAAATAAAATTATTAGAAGTGGGGAAATCCTCCCATGCTTTACTTTGATTCATAACATGTGCAGTGCATGTATCAAAAAAGAAATCAATACCTTGATGTTGAGAATTCGGATGAAAAACTACTATGATGGAATTAACATGTGTAAATTTTTAATTTATATTTTCAAAATTAGAATGCACAAATTAAGTCCTTTTTTCTTTGAAGGAAGACTGGTCAATGTTATTTAAATAGCTTTTAACTTTAATGATTTACAAAATGTGATATGAAGCCAATTTAAGCTATCAAAACGTTGGACACAAATAATAAAGTAACATGCAGTACGAAAGTTTTATATAGAATATGAGCTTAAATGTAAAGTAATTTTTTTATTTTTTATTTGTCTGGTATGTTATTAAAGTCCATGCTAGCTATTTAGTATATATCCTCAGATAAAATTACACACAATTCATTAATTTAGTAGTTAATATTTAATGAAATAACTTTAACTTTAATGATGTAATAATATAACATGCACACAATTGAAAGTTATTAAAGAGCTGGATTCATGTAATAGCAACATTCAATTAAAGAGTTTTAACATAACTGATTTAATTTATTATAATGTAACTTTAAATATTTTTTTTTCCTTGTTGTATTATGTAAAGTGAGACATGAGACCTTGACCCAGCTGTTTGAGGTGTAACGAGTTCATATTAAAATAGTAAATATATACTCCTTAGAAAAAGAGAGGGACACAAAAATCGACATGGTGAGTCATCACTCGGGCTTCGGTTTATGTGATTTATGTGTGTGAGAGTACACACATACTATAAGAGAATTAATTTCATATTGATATGTATAAATTGTCTCTCTTGCAACATTATTATACGAGGTATAAAAAATTTAAAATTTATTCTTTCAATCATAACATGTGTATCTCGCTCACACATCACTCTGCACTGAGCCAAAAGATAGTAACTTTAGCAAGCAGGCATTTTCTAATAAATTTATTCTTTATTAATTAGGTTAGAATCCTTGGGGACCAGCCTGCCACTTGCAAATAATGTGTCGATGCAAATAATAGAGATTCGAACTCTTTTGTCTAAATTTATTCTTTATTAATTAGGTAGATTACTTGGGGAGCACCCTCCCACTTGCAAATAATTGAGATTCCAATTTACTCGTGAATTGGAAGTTGATGGATCACAGCTCATCCTTCATTTATTTTATTTTATTTATTTATTTTTTTGGACAGAGAAACATGGCATGTGTTCCTGGGCGACAGATTTTAAATTCATTCTTTTTATTAATTAGGTTAGATTTTCAATTCGATCTCTTTTGGTCAATTCCTGAACATGTCCAAGTGTGAGCTTCATACTCTGTTGCATCTTGAATCCCCACAAAAGAAAAAAAATCTCCAAAGAAGAAGAAGAAGAAGAAGAAGAGGGGAAAAAAAAACAATCTCTCCACCATGTACTCCGCCATCAATACAATCGTCTCTCTTTGTGTACTCCTGTCGTCGCGCCCGTTTACCAGCGAATCAGCTTCCTGTTTCACGCCGATGCGAATGTGAAAGCTCTCAAGAGGGAAAGAGATGAGCTCAAGGCGGCCAAAGGCGAAGTCGAAGGGAAGATCGCAGAAGCCACTGCAAGGGCCGACGAGGAGGCAGCCACAGATCGGGTGCAAAAGTGGCTGAAAGATGTTCAAGCTGCAGAAGTTGAAGTCACCAGAATGAAGACGAATATAACCAGAGGAGGTGTGCTTCGGATGGTGCGCCCTCAATTGCTGGTCGAATTACAACATCAGCAAGCAAG
>JAVJIF010024207.1:0-45122 GCA_038442645.1 Agave tequilana
ATAAAATAAACTGTTAGTCGACTAAGCAGAGAAACAGAGAACCATACAGCTTCAGGTCAATTTATTAGTCGACTAGGGCAAGGGATTAGTCGACTATATAAATTATTAGTCGACTACTAAAATGATCAAGTCGACTCCTGTAGTGATACAGAGAGTTATAAATTTTTCTGGGAGGAGACCTAGTCGACTAGTGGTTCGGGCAAGTCGACTAACAGTCGATAAAACAGAACACTTATAACTGTTTATCGACTGAAGCCATAAAAATCAAAATTAGGGTTTCTAATACTAATTTGATCCCAGATTTGCACAATTAGAGGAATATGAATAGAATTTTTTTTTTTTGAAACAATTAGACAAAACCTCTTTAAAAATTCTACAGTAGAATGATCAAAATTTCATTTTGAAACAGTTAATCAAAAAACCCTAATTTATGAATTTTAGATCTCAACAGGAATTGTTCATAATTTTAATTCTGAGATGCATAGATTCTTAAACGAAGCTCTGATACCAAATGTAAGATTAAAACTTAAATATTCCATGAATATGAAATCACCTATCATGGATCTAGAATCAATACACCTCAAGAATAGATATATAAATAACTGTACATACCTGAAGCCATTAGTAAGGTTGATGAAAGATTGATGAAGATCCCTTTGTCTTTCTTCTTGCAAACCCTAATTTATAAACTCCCTTCTTCTCTCTGTCTCCTTCTCTTTGCACAAAAAAACCCAAACTGAATGATGATGGACTCACCCAAAAGAGGGGTTTTGTTTTTCTTATAATGGAGGAGAGAAGTGGGTCTACAATTGCAAGTAACCATATGTGATAAAACCACCCATCATGGCCCTTTTTATCCATATAATTATTAACCTTATACAAATGTAACCTTTATATTTGAGCATACATAAATATCAGTTAGGCTATGATTATGGAATCCAATTAATAATAAAAGGTTAGTGGGCCACTTAATGTGAGACTAACACTATGTTCTTTCATACGTTTTGAATTTTGCGGCCTGAAAAGGGGTTAAAAAGTCTAAGAACATTATTTAACAATTTTCGATAATAACAAAAATTGATAGCTCATGAATGTTTTCACATCGATGGTACTCAAGTCTCAGAACAATAGTCTAGAGACAAAGGTGTATTTTTTGGAGTTGTGATCTATGAACTGACTGCACACACTACTAATTTGATTAGCATTGCTTTTTCTGTAATTGTCTTTAGAAGAAATTATTGTGAAGGAAATAATATTTTCACCACAACACAGTAATACAGACATACCTCAAAGCCATGTAGTTGTTCCTAGCCAAAATCTAGTACTACTATTTAAATATGCAGACAGTGCAAATATTCTCCAGCAAACTCATCGGATGCTGATCTCAAGGCACCTCCAAAAGGGCTTTTTAGTTTTTCTTTTTATTTTATTTTAGAGAGCAAAATTATTAAATTAAACTCTAATAGTATTTTTTATATGGCTCTATTTTTAGAGCAAGTTTCAAACTTTTTAAGTGTAGAGGGGTGCGGTTCATGTGTGTGAGCCACACACACATAATAAGAGGGCCAATCCCGAGTTGACACGTGGATTGAATCTCTTATAATCTATTATAATATGTGTTGAGGCCCACACACATAACATATTATAAAGAATCAATATATGTGTCAATGCGTGATTGGTCCTCTTATTGTTATGTATATGGCTCACACACATGAACCGAACCCAATGTAGAGAGCAAAAACAACTCTCTTAAGTTATATTTATTATTATTTTAATTTATCACAATTATTTTTTAAATAATACAAAAGTATTTTTAACCAAAATGACTTTAAAAAATAAATATTCAAAGTAACTCAAATTTTTAAGCATTTTTAGAGCACAAATGAAATAAAAAACTCCTCAAATTAATAATCTATCTAAAATAGCTAAAATTTAGAGAGTTTTCTTGCCCATAAACTAAACCTCAATGCAAAATAATAAAACAAAATAAGCTAAAATAAAATAACGATAATAATAAATACTTAATTGATTTCCAAATAGAAACAATAATAAAATAATATTGTATGAAAGGAACGGCATGGTAGCGCCCCCTCTCTGAGGCCATAAAACTGCCAATCCGACTTCTCTGGTCATGTGGTACACGAGACCCCGATATTTTCACCCCCGTTTTAGCTCTGATATTCTCCTCCACCGTTTTAGTTTGTTTTCCTGGTTTGTCTTTTTTCTTGCCAGAAAACTCTTGTCTCTTTCTCATTTTTGTCTCGTTATTATTAATTCTAGGAGCTTCTTTTGCTTCTAACACCCTCTGTGTCATCATATTTATGGGTGATTTGCTAATTGTCATTTATGTAAATTGATAAACAATTCTTGCATAAAAAAGTGTAAAAACGAATGTCGTTGAGCCAAATCCTTGAGAGGCTGTTATTTTTCCTTGAATTAGGTGGGAAAGTCTGTAATGGCGATTATTAAAGTCTGTAATGTCATCTTTTTCTCTCATATAATGAAAATAATCAAAATTTAAATTTTGTTGATTCATCAACAAAACGACAGAAAAACTAATAATCTGTTGTAGAGTCTGAGAACTTCTTTGTCTATGAACCGTTTTAGAGTTTTTTAGACTCTCTGGACTCAAAATCTTACTTTATCAGCTAACTAACTATTTAGTTCATAAAGATCAGCTGACGATTTGTCTTGTTTTTTCAAATTAAAATATATAATATTTATTATTCACTCCCCACTTTTTTTCATGCCTTCAAATAGATAATTGGTTTCTACAAAAACAAACAATGCAATCCACACACATGACATGAAATAGAGGTTGAAAATCTATTAAAAAAAAAAAGTTGACTATTAGGAGAGTATTCTCGGAAATGAAAAATAGATCAATAAAAGTTTGATTTGTCATGGTCTGTCTCTCTCATTGAATTTATTGTGTGCATCAATGTGTGTGACTCATAAATTGCTTGAGCAATATCAGTAATGACATGATATTCATTATACGCTTGTACTTTGCTTCAACCATTTATTATTTATAGATGCGAATTATCACTCACAGATGATTTCTTTTAAAATCCTTGTTCATATGCAAGATATTTCATTTTGTTTCATTTTTCTATCTCGTCTAACATTTATTTTATGAGTAAATATACCTCTGTTGAAAGTATAGCTCAGAACCAATCAAATTGATCTCTATGTGGACAACATAATTAAAGAATACATATTAGTGAAGTGGGGAAAAAAAAAAACATCCTCTCAATTTTATTGTGTAAAAGGTAAAAAAACAAAGGAATGTTACTCTTCATCCAAACTTTTATTGGCTAGAAGAAAAACAAACACCGACAACTACTAGGTTATTTTTGCACTACGTCATCAAAGAAATGTCCATCTAGAAAAAAATATGTAAGCTAGAAGGGGCTTCATATAAAACTCTCTTTCTCTATTGTTGTTATTTATTTTTTATATCTATGTGACTATGTGTTCTTCTCTCACTGCAATCTCAGATGCCATAATAAAAACCAGCGCAGTCCTATTTTCTTGGCCCGGTCCCGTTATTAAAAGTCTCTCTCCCCTTTCCTCCCACTCACTATTCTCACCTCCATCCCCCTACTGCCTGCACTTTGTTCTCCTCTCTCTCTCTCTCTCTCTCTCTCTCTCAAACCGCCCCCCCGCCTCTCTGTCTGCACTTGGCACTGCTGGCTACCACCCTTTCTCTCAGATTCAATCGATACCAACCCTCACTCTCTCCATTAATCGCAGTCCCCTGTTCTCCCATCTTTTCCAATCCGCGGCCACTCTCAAATCACCGTCTGGGTTCTGATCTCCACTCAGACCCGAGCAAACCCATCTCTTCGTTTCTCTTCTAGTTCTCATCTGAATCTTTTATCCTCTCCCCTGTTTCTGCTCGCCGCAATGGCGGGCGGCTCCGCGATGGCCTCGCCTCTCTGCACGTGGATTTTAGCGGCCTGCATATCGTCCGTTTCGTCCGATACGAAGCAGTCGGTGGGCCGCCGGAGGAAGAGGGCGGTGGGGCTCTCGAGCATGAGGGATTTGAAGAATGGGCTGATTTCGGCGAAAGGGTTGATCTCTGCGTTTGAGCCTTGTGAGGAGTTCTACAACAGTTCGAGAAATGGGTCCTTTTTGTTTGGAAATGGGAAGGGAGAGGCCAGTCGGAGTCAGCAGAGGGCTGGCCGTTCTTGTTCTAATTCAGGTAATTTATTTGTGTTTTCTTTTCTTTTTGTTTATTGATTTGTTTAATGTCTTGTGTTTTGGTTTTTTTGGTGAAAGAAAGATATCATTGGATTTGTTTATTGCATGTCTGCGAACTTGTGTGAATGTTGGCTTTTTGTGTTCATTATCTTGTATTTTGGGTTACAAGAAATATAATTTTCATTATTGATTTCATCAATCTGTTTATAATTCTTTTTCTTGTTGAATGTGAACTTAGTTCTTAACATTAGTAGAGGAACTGGAAATTAAACTGGAAATGAAATTAGACAGAATTTAGACAAATTTAGACTGGGAACGAGGTGAATATTAGTAGAGGAACTGGAATGTTAACTAGTTATAGACATGATTTATTCGATGTAATAGATGGACATATAGAATTAGAAAATGAATTACAACTGAGGGAAAAATACTCTTTTCTCTTTTTTAACTTTTTTCTGCTTCATCTGTGGTCCTTGTTTTAGGATATTCGATTACTATCCTGCTTGATTGATGGTTAAGTGCCTTTGTGCATATTTTGTTTTCCTTTCTCGGCCCTTTGTCCTGTTTCTTGGTTTTTATTTCTTTTCCATTGTAATGAAAATAACAGATGCTATGTTATCTGTCTCATCTCATAATAGCATTGGATTTATGTATTATCTTTTTTGTTTCTTTTTTTGAGAATGTTATGCTCCATTTAGGTAAGTTGTCATGCATGTTACAGTCCAATTATTAAATAATCTAATTCATCTACACTTCATTATTTCTTGGATGTTATTTTGATTTAGCTGTTCATTCCTGAAAATCTTTCTTTCTTTCCTTTTCAAAAGGAAAAAGGTGCTTCATGGGTGGCCCTCCAGGGTTCGATCGAACCCTGAAGGGCCTCATTCCCTAAGAAACTTCTACCACTACACCAACCTTAATTAGTTCATAGGGTTGTGGTTGAATGAAGATTATAGGGTGATGGAAGAATTACATTTGCGTTGACAAAATTTTTGCATCTTATAGAACCAGGGAGTGACAGGAAGAAAGAAAACTTGGCTTTTCATCTTGTTTTGTTAGTAATTATCTTAACCTGTCTAGAAACAATTCATTTGTGGTTCCTTGGTTGGAAATCTTTTGCGAAAAACTAAAGTAAGATTTACTTGCATTTCAGTATAACTATGTTGGTTTTGATGCATAAAATCTGCGTGAATCGGTAAATGGAAACATTCATTTACAAGCTCTCAATACACAGTGAACTAAAGTGCAGACAATTGTATAAAATTAACTCACTTTTCCATTTCTTCATGCTCACTGTTTAAAGATTTTGGGTTATACTTGATACATAATGTATACACCTTGATGATTTCTTATATTGTTTATGACAAAGCCCTTTGGTTATGAATTTCTTTTGGGGTTGCTTTGAATCCCTTATTTTGTCAATTCTTTGTTATCAATTCAATTTTCATCAAACAAACACAAATAATCAGAGAGGAGTTGGTCAGTGAAATTCAAACACAATATGTAAAACCCACTCTGCCTGATCCGGTGAACGAAGTTTTTTGAGGTCTTCTTTCTGAAGCTTCCCACTTCTGTAGTTAGGTTGACATGTGCTAGTATAGTTATAGAATTTAATCTTGCAATTTCAGACTTAATGCTGAAGGCATATGGTTGTTCTAGTTTTTCTAGTTCTACTAATCTACTAACTTTATTGGTGCCATGGTGTAGCCATCCCTTAAAAGTTGGGTGAAGGGATTTTCTGTTGTTGTAGTTTATTAGTTCAGCGATTGGGTGATGTTGTTCAATAGGTGATGCATGAACCAAGATTCATTTGGTATATATGGTGCAGGAAAAACTACGGCAGTAGCTGTGCAACCAACAGAGGAAATTACAGAAAGGAAAATAAGACACACAAAAGAAAGGAGGGTTGTTGTGACTGGGATGGGTGTTGTCACTCCACTTGGCCATGATCCTGATGTCTTCTATAATAATCTTCTTGAGGGGTCCAGTGGCATAAGTGAAATAGAAAGTTTTGACTGTGCCACCTATCCAACGGTAAGTTCTTCTATAGACCTTCTCTGTACCATTATACTTCGACATGACTGCTTCAAACTTTACTGTTCTTATTCTAATTAGGCAACCAGTAACTGTTGAGAAAAATTCTGATGAGGTGCAGATCTTTCTTCAATTATCTGATATGTTCATTTTATGTAGAGAATTGCTGGGGAAATCAAATTGTTCTCAACAGATGGATGGGTAGCACCTAAACTATCCAAGCGGATGGACAAGTTCATGCTTTATTTGCTTACTGCTGGTAAAAAAGCGTTGGCGAATGCTGGTATGTCAGAAAAGTTTATGAGTCAGCTGGACAAAGCAAAGTGTGGAGTTCTTATAGGTTCTGCAATGGGCGGGATGAAGGTAACAATTTCGTGTGATTCCTTGTACCTTAGTGCACATTGAGATATTTAATGCTTTGATGGATAGTTCACTTCTTTTTGCCTTTTATGGGGATCAACATTTTTGACACCCAGCAGTCATCCTATCACTGCTGGGTGGAACATTACATGGTTGTCTCAGCCAAGTGCTGCTGCTGGGGATCCCTTCAATTATCACTTTTTTTATTACACATGTACTTTGTGGAATTGATTCCTTTTTCACATCAAACAGGTGTTTAATGATGCGATTGAAGCTTTAAGGGTCTCATATAGGAAAATGAATCCATTTTGTGTACCATTTGCAACCACAAATATGGGCTCTGCAATGCTTGCAATGGATCTGGTTGGTAAAATTAACCTATTCCTGGATAATATATATAGCATTCTGTTTCGATGTGATACTTATAAAGAAAGAACTTTATGTAAATTTTGCTGACTCTTGTCTCGGGATCTCAGGGTTGGATGGGCCCAAATTATTCAATTTCAACTGCTTGTGCTACGAGTAATTTCTGTATTCTGAATGCTGCAAACCACATAATGAGAGGTGAAGCTGTAAGTGATGGCTTTCTATCCTTTCACTACTTAATAACAGGTCAACAAAGTTTAATCTTGTATCTTACTTTTTGTACGACAACAATAAAGCTTATATTCCAAATATTGGGCAGGATATGTGATCTCTTTTTCTCCATCAGCGACTTTACCTTCTTGTAATGTTAATATATAAATTTGATAATTTTGCAGGATGTGATGCTTTGTGGTGGCTCGGATGCAGCAATCATACCCATTGGTAACTGCTTCCCTTTCCTGTGATAATGATCAATTATAAAAAGGTGGATAATACTTTTTATTGTTAGCATTGGTCTTTCACATTTGCAGGACTGGGAGGATTCGTTGCATGCAGAGCGCTCTCTCAAAGAAACAATGATCCGAGCAAAGCTTCACGACCCTGGGACATTGTATGTACTTATTTTTGCCTCTCCTTCCTAAAATCCTGATCCTAAATTTCAACTAGTTGGACATGTTTAATTGCCCCTACCCCCACACCCCTCTCCCCCCTTTCACGCGCGTGCGCACGCACACACACAAAATACCCTAACTATTAGTCATAATTCATAATTGGTGAAAAATCTAAGTCTGCAATACAAGATCTTGCTCCCTATTATATATTTTTATTTTATATATTATGAAACTTCAATTCTATTTACTTTTAGTGGTTTGGTTGTGAAAAGAACAGGGAGTTGAACTATAAGGTGAGGGGAAAAGATCTGGTTGTTAGTTTTTAAGTTGTTAGCACTAATAATTTGATGAATTTGTATTCTCTCAAAAACAGGTAACTGTGGCTTAATTTTCTTTTATCTATCTGACGTGTTTCATAAAATATGTATTTGCAATTTATTACTAAATCTTGTGACATTATCATTCATGTTAGAGCTCATATGGCTTGGCCACATGCATTTTAGTTTCTCATGAGGCAAATCTGATTGATATAGATTATAGAATCATTCATGCCAAATCTTAACTGATCACTATTTGGGCTGGTTGCCTACATGGCTTACCCCTTTCTATCTCTCGTCTACAGAATACTAAAGAAAGAAAAGCTGCTTATAGACAGCTATCTACAGATCTTAACCATCCAAGCATCTGAACAAGGCAACTGAAACAATGTATCGATAGAGATATGAACAAATGATTATTACATCCAAATGATATGAATGAATAATGGTTGTTAAATTCAAAAAAGATCAACTATGCTTCAGGTGGAAAGATTTATCCCTCTCTTTGGAGGGGAGTGGTTCAGATTTTGTCAAATGTGCGTTAGTTCTATTATGAGTTGAGACTTAGCGCATGCCGTGGACGTCGTGAAAGCTCACGAAATTTTGCGGTTTCAAACCAGTCCCTAGGTTTATCCAAATATTCATATGGCCTATCCAATGCATGGTTTCAAATATTGGCCCATTCCGATATGTAGTAGCAACATCATATCGGGTTTTGAGGTACCCAAAATGATATTATCCCAATAATATCAGCCGATACCAGGGTTACTATTGCAGATATGGTTGATATTGCGGATATTGGTACTGAAAACCTTGGCAGATACTGATACCCTCACCGAGATTTTAAACCATGATCCAATGTTATCTGTTCCTCTCAGTTTCCTTGTGAGTGCATGTTTTGGACCGTATCCAACCTGCATAATCACATGATCGATTTTTTATTTGAGTGTTTTGCATGAGCAAAGTATGTGTTTATTTTGTAACGCCATGTAGCATTGCTGCAATTCATGTCACCATTTCTTTGGTATTTTTGCCCATATTCTTTTAGAGCCAGCGATCTCACGGTAGTCGAGATGCACAATGCAATGAAGAATCTGGAAACAAGTCTCAAGGTTGGCAACTCATAATATAGTGCATTCAAGGAAAAACTTCTGGTTGACTACTGAATTTCTCAGCATTTGACCAGCTCATTGATCTGTGGAGGATGTTGGCATGGATCCAAGTTCTAGAAACATGTTGAAAGAGGCTAATGGAGCTCAACTTGTGGAGAGGACAAGCTAATGCTCTGAAGATTCAGTGACTGAATACTGTGGAGCTCAACTTGTTTTGCATATTAACTTGCTTACTTGAGACCATCCACTGCTTTGACATTATCACGATTTGTTGGTTCATCTAGCAAAATTTAGATTTCAAAGATTCTGCTCTCTGTAAACTGTATGTATTTTGTAGCAAAGTCATTAAAAACTAAGTAAGTTGGTGTCCTTAAGCATTTTTTAGTCCTTTTTGCAAAGGATTTGGGAGTGATTTCTTTGTGCAATCAAGAACTTGGATGGTGTAATGGATATAACCTGCAATAATATGTACATGTGATGATTATTGATCTTATTGTCAACTCTTATGTTCCAGGATCGCGATGGATTTGTTATGGGAGAAGGGGCAGGGGTGCTGCTGTTAGAAGAGCTGGAGCATGCTAAGGTTCAATCTTGTCAAGTTTCTCTGACAAATATATAGGAAGAAGTCACACTATTTATTTTTCTGTCTTATCTAGAACTTTTACTTTTGTTTTTCTTTCTCTTACAGCAAAGAGGAGCCAATATCTATGCTGAGTTTCTTGGAGGAAGCTTCACTTGTGATGCTTACCACATGACTGAGCCACATCCTGAGGGTAGAAAATAAATATGCAGTTCATATGCAGTTTTTATTCTCTCCATATTTTAATTCTAATCTATTGAATTATGTTGTTATACTATTTTATTTTGAAAACCAGGAACAGGAATTGTTCTTTGCATTGAGAAAGCATTATCACAATCAGGAGTTGCCAAAGAGGATGTCAATTACATAAATGCTCATGCAACTTCCGCACCAGCTGGTGACCTTAAAGAGTATCAGGCTCTCATTCGTTGTTTCGGCCAGAATCCTGAGGTTTGTATGAAAGTAAGCAACATATGTAGATATCACTGTTATTTGCTAACCAATTTCCCATGCATTATAGTTGAGAGTGAACTCTACAAAGTCCATGGTTGGTCATCTACTAGGAGCTGCCGGTGCAGTGGAAGCTGTAGCGGCTGTCCAGGTATAGAGACTTTTGCTTTTCCTGGTATAGCTTGGAGAAAACATGTATATATGTTCAATAAAGTAGTGCTGCCATTGGCATTCTCCCCCCTCCCCCCCTTCCTTTCCCCCCCCTTCCTTTTGTTTAATGAATAAGATGGTAGTTCAATAGCTTCAAGAATGTGAGCATGTGAATTAAGGTGGATGAATCCCGCGCTCTCTCCTAGGGAGAAATCTCCTCCAAACATGTTGGCAGAGTCTACATTGTAACTTTTGACCTTGCCCCTCACAAGGAATAGCTCTACCACCACTCCGAAGTTCAGGTTCTTTTTTACAAGTACTGCAGAAATAACATATGTAATATAATTGGTTTCGTTTGTTTATGAAAGTGCCAATTGGTTGTTAATATGTCAAAATATATCCCCACAAGAAAGAGAAAATGAAAATGAATTAATAAATTAAACCCAAACTACCAACCCCCCCCCCCCCCCCCCCCCCCCCCCCCCCCCCCCCCCCCCCAAAAAAAAAAAAAAAACCACCATAATTACACTCACACACGCACAAATTTCTTAATTCCCTCGTGCACATGTAAATTGAAGATCCATTGTAGGACATTCTTCAAATGAAAGCCAACCATCTCCTTGTGTAATTGGTATGATTTGCTTGTCTAAGAAATACAAAAGATAATCAAGAGATACTGATGGGGAATCAAACGGTTCAGATTTAGTAGGTTTGTTGATTTTATTTGATTTAGATTTGATTGAGATTTATGATTTATTTGAATATAATTTGGGTAGATTTGATTTTATCAATAATTGCACGTATAGTGCACATATTGTAGGTTATATATGGCTATGTATTGAATTTTGAAAGTAATGATGATTTGATTAAAATTTGTTTCCATGTGAAACTTGTGTTTTTTGTTTTGATCTCATAAATTAAATCAGGCGGTGAAGTTAAGATCCGATTACGATCCGTGATCATATCCTTTTCTCAAATCCTTGGTTCTTCCCTAATTCCACCAAAATCTCCACCACAAACTCTAATTTTCCCTCCGTCCCACATCAGATACTATGAAACAAAAAAGATTTGACAATATGATCTAACCATCGGTCAGATAATTTCAATATTGGCATTTTCCTAGCCACAATAGTATGAAGTTTACTTTTAAACTGGGCTTTGGAGCATTTACCGATTGGTCATTAAGACTTGCTTTCATGGTTCCTCGTGGCGTCCTCCTAGGCGACAAGACAAATATTCTTTGATGACAGTCTTGATATTGACGCATAACAGAAGAGACAACTATGATTTTGTGGTGGAATTGGGAATAACAAATCTAGGGTTCGTGGAAATCAAGAAAAGATAAGAATTTGGGCTTCACGCTTACGTGAATTGCTCACCCACTTTATGCATCACACACAAAGATTTCAATGAAACATAATAAGGGCTTCAATTTCTAAATAAATCATTCATTCATTGATCTCTAAGCAAAATCTTATAAGAGTATATATAGAAAAGATGCCACGTGTACTATTCGTGCCTCGAATAAAGAAAATAAAATAATAAAAGAAAATAAAAGCTAATAAAAAGCTAATAAAAGACTATTTGTGCACCACACGTGCACACACTTAACTAGATAAAAGAACTATAAATAAAATCTACTACAAATAGATCCTAACTCAGGCTTTCCGTATCCCGCACGGATCCATCTTCCAAATTCTGGCTAGATCGTTAATGTCCTCATCAAGTATCTTCCTTAGAAACTACAGGTTTATAAGTATTTAGGAAGGATCTTCATTTTGGTAGCCTAAGTTCCTAGAAAGCTTAATGACCGAAAATTTGGGTTTTATAAGATGTTTGGAGGATCACAATTTTGCTAGTGAATGGAGGGCCGTTAACATTTTGGTTGCCAACCTAAGAAGTATGGACATAGACACACACCACAGAACATCAAAGACACTCGACAAGGCAATTTCTTCAAAGTAGGACACAGGGATAAGGCAAATGACACAATAAAAAAATTGCATACATGCATACATGTATGCGTAGATATTTATAATATATAAGATATAATATTAGATGCATAAAAATGAAGTATACATGTATTTGGTACTTGGTAGCCTTTTTCATTAATTATTATGTATGTAAATGAAGTATATATTAGTATAATATAATATACAATTATAGTCATAAATATTTGACAACTTTTTTACTAAGGCAGTCTTTATTATATAATTAGGATTTTTCTCATATTTACCCCTTAAATCCACCATATTTCTGTATTTACCTTCCAAATCATCATATTTCCTTAATTATCTCTCAAATCTTTAAAACACAACCCAAATACCCCTACCGTCAGTTATAAGGCATCAAAATGGAATATTTCGTTATTTTTTAAATTCTTGTAATTTCCTTATATTCTAATTAAATTTTATTTGAATTCTATTTAAATCCTAATTATATTCTAATTAATATCCTAATTAAATCCTAATTCTATTTTGTGAAATTCTTGCTCCCGAGCTCGCCGGCGTCGATTTCCTCCGCCACCTCTTCTCCTTTCTCCGCCACACTCTCCTCCCATGGCGAGCTCCTCCGCCACCATCCACCATCACTGAATCCACCACCATCCACCATCACCGCCATCATTTTCCATCCACCGTTCAAAGACTCGGCCGAGTCAGAGACGAGTCGGCCGAGTCGTATTCGTCTCGGCCCGCTCCGAGACGAGTCCGAGTCACGAGTCGGTT
The DNA here is from genome assembly GCA_038442645.1 of Agave tequilana. Taxonomy (NCBI): domain Eukaryota; kingdom Viridiplantae; phylum Streptophyta; class Magnoliopsida; order Asparagales; family Asparagaceae; genus Agave; species Agave tequilana. The sequence goes on from JAVJIF010024207.1 coordinate 12,913, forward strand.
GACTTAACTCAGAGGAGACCGACTCGGCTGAGAATCGGAGTTGACTCGCCGAATCGGTCGTGACTCGGCCGAGTCGACCGAGTCGACTCCGATTCTCGGTCGAGTCGGCTCGAAACATATATTCACCCGTAACGAACGGGTATAAAGAAAAAAAAGAAAAGAAAAAAACTTACCTCTCTCGTTCAGATCTAGAGATCGTCGCCGCTGCCCGATCGTCGACGCTCAGATCTGGACTCGCAGCCGTCCAATAGCCGTTGGCCGCTCCTCCCCAGCCCCAGGTGATGTTTCTCCCTCTCTATCTCTTTCCCTCTCCCTCCCCCTGTTTCTTTCTCTCCCCCTCCCTCTCTCACCCGCTCTCTATCTCTCCCCCTCTCCATCTCCCGTCTTTCTTTGTCTATTTCCCTCCCCCTCCCTCTGTTTCTCCCCCCTCCCTCTCTCATCCGCTCTCTTTCTCTCCTTTTCCATCTCCCGTCTCCCTCTGTCTCTTTCCCCTCCCCTCCCTCTCTCTCCTGTTTCTGATCTCTTACTTCTCCCCCCTCTGAGGTATAATAGAAGCAGATGATGATGGTGGTAGTGAAGATGTGAGGTTTTATCCAGTTCTAATAGTGACGATGGTGAAGATGGTGATGATAATGATGACGGTGATGGCGGTGATGGCGGCGGCGTTGATGATGACAATAATGAGGGCAACAATAGTACTGATGGAGGAACTTATAGTCTTGAAGGTCATATGCAAATGTTGAGTTTGACATCAGGCCAACATTATGGTGTGATATACGTCCATGACTATAGACCACAACTTAAGAGATCTACGAGCACTAGTATCGGTTTATCTACTTACCGCAGAGATGATTATGATGATGATTTTGTGCCTCATCGCAATTCAATGTGGAAATAACTACATTAGCATGTATTTATGAATGCAGTTTGTGTAATTTACTATATTGTGCATGTATTTTGATATGCTTCGACCGACAACGTGTGTATTTATACTTTCGCTTTATATTTAGTGTGTTAGGTGATATGTTTTGGACATGTGATACATAAATGTAGATGTCTACATTTTTTTAAGATTTGTCGTGATTTTTTCAGAAATTTTTGAGCTTTCTACGTAGCGTTTTGCGTGTATCGCCCAAGACCGATCCGAGTCACCGAGACCGATTCGTCTCAGTACCCGCCGAGTCGGCGGCTGAGACCGCGACTGTGAACCATGTTTCCATCTGCTATCACTGCCATCATCTTCCATCATCGCCATCATCCTCCTATGGCGCGCACCTCCGCAGCCATTCACCATCACTGAATCCACCATCTCACCATTACCACCATTATCACATCACCACCATCACCATCACCAAGTCACCGTCACCATCACATAATCTCCAAATTCACCACCAATTCCTTGAGCGACTCCCCAACTTTCTCCGGATTTCCGGCGTAAGATGAGAGCCGAGGCCTCACCTTCATCTCGGCCGTGGCTTTCAAGTCAATCTCGATCGGTGACGCGGATCCGGGTTGGATCCTGAACCCGAAGATGTGGATTCGGGTGTTCGTGCTGCTGGCATCGATGACGATGGAGAATTTGGGAGGAGCGCGAAAGGGGAAGATAGGATGATGAGGACGACGATGGTAGAGGATGTGGAGAGGAGGATTAGGGTTCTTTTGGGGGATCTGGGGCTTGGGGAGGAGCATGCAATACCTTCCTCCTTGACAATTTCAACCTACTAGGCTGCTGAAATTACTCCCTCTCAGAGCCCTGCCAAGTTCGTCGCTCCGCTAATGGGTTTTACCCTACTCGGAGACGACTGCGAACTCAACTCCCGCTGATGGGTCTCACCTCCACTCGGAGTCCTACGCTTGCACGCTTCGCTGATGGGTCTCACCCCGCTCGGAGGCGGCAACGTAAACACCAGCCTACGAGCTCCCTCTCGATTAGCCTATGGGTCCCAATCAAAACCCTCTGCTGTGGGTCCTGCCCCACTCGAAATTCCAACACTATTATATAGATTTCTCCCTCAGAGCCCCTGTTTGATGTTCTGCTGATGGGTCACACCCCCACTCGGAAACACAAACATTAGCTTACGGTCCCTCATCTGACCCACGGGAGGATGACCCCTGGCAATTTCCCTCTGCCAATGCCAACTCTAATGTTGGGATTTTCTCCACTCGGAGACTCGAATTACCACTATGCTGATGGGTCCTACCCCCACACAGAGTCGCCGCATCCAATTTGTCGATGGATCACAACCCCCACTTCAGATCCCTACCAAATACACAACTCTATTGATGGGATTCTCCCCACTCGGAAGCAACTATGAATTCAACTCCGCTGTTGGGATTTTCCCTCTCAGAGGTCTGGATTGTCACTCCGCTGATGGGTCTTATCCCCACTAAGAGTCGATGCATCCAATCTGTCGATGGATCACACTCACTTTAGGTCCCTACTAAGTTCACAGCTCTATTGATTGGATTTTCTCCACTCAAAGGCAACCGTATCCAACCCTGCTGCTAGGATTTTCCCTTCTTGGAGGTCCGGATCGTCACTCCACTGATAGGTCACCCCTACTTAGAGTCGACGCATCCACTCTGTTGATGGATTACACTTCCACTTCAGAACTCTGCAAAGTTTGCAGGTATCGTTGATGGGGTTACCTCCACTCGGATACGACACCGCAGGCTTGCTAAAACACCCCAAGCCAACTGACCCTACTAGAGATACATATTAAACACTCCGGAAAGGCATGATCATCCATGTATTATCCGAATATAAATCACTTTTATTCTAATAATGTAATCTTTGCATATGCCTGCTTGTATTGTTTATCTCGGATTAACATTGATTATGTATATTTAGCCTATAATTGAAGAAGATATATGGTATATACATGAGGACTTTTTTGTTTGTATTATTCCCTCGACATGCTAGTTTTGTGCGATTAGAAGCCAAGTATACATAATTTTGTTAATCCAATCTGTTAGACTTATATTGATTTTCATTACATTTAGTATGTTATATCTACTGCATTCTTGTGTTCACATCCTCCTTCCCCCTGCTAACGGGAATGTCCCTCGTCAGGATCCCAACACTTGTACATCCCGTTGATAGATTTCCCTCACTCGAAGACGACAACGCGAGCACCCACTTAGGGCTTTCTTGAAATCACCTAGAGGGGGGGGTGAATAGGTGATAATGCTAACCAATGCACAATTAAAAATTTATGATGCAATGATCAACCCAAAACAAGACTAGAAGCCAAATACCCTGTGAAGGGCTCTGAACTCCTTCCTCGTGATTCCTCTTGATAAGAGTTTGAGGTGCGCAATGCAATCTTGTTGTATGAGTATTTGATTGACAAAATGAATATGCAACAAGTGAATAAAGCAATGAATATATATAGAGCAAGGAATTGAAGCAAGTAATTAAAGCAAGAATTTAGTGCAAGAGATAAGAGCAAGTAAACCAAACGCAAACACCGAGAATTTTTTCGAGGTTCGAGCACCCAGCTTTACGTCCCCGCCTTCCTCAGAAGGATTTCTAACCATTATAACTTCACAAAGAATTACAACCACACCAGAGTACCCAACTCCACAATCTCGAATACAAGTATTTCTTGGTGATCAAAAGACCACAAACTCTCTTTTGCAAAAGTCTCTTTCCCTTACAAGAACCCTATAGAACAATGGTTAGAATTGAAGCTCAAATATTGTAAGTAGAAAAAGAAAAAGAACTTGAGAGAGTTTTGAAACTAAAACTTCAGGAATGAGAGATTCTTCAGCACAAAAACCAAGGACCAAACTCTTTTGAAAGCCTTTGAAAACTTTGAATATTTTGCCAATGCTTGTTATAAAAAACATAACCCTAATCACCCCTATTTATAGGATAGAGCTAGGGTTTGAAGTGTAAACTCACATAATGATAATTAGGAAGAATTTGACCCATAAAACAGCCTTAAAACTCGTTTAGAGACAAAAGAGTTAATTAAAACGTGTTTTAAAAAACTAGCCGTTATGACAGAAAACCCACTAACGATCGACCGGCCGGTCGACCGGGTTTCAAATAAAAAGAGCCGTTGCGGCCCACGGTCGACCGCCCGGTCGACCGCAACAAACAGAGAGTTGCTTGCTTACAGTCGGCCGAAGGTCGGTCGACCGCAATAGGGTCCGGTCGACCAGGAAACGTGCACACATGCACGCACCCAACGGTCAAATTCCTGGTCGACCGGTCGGTCGACCGATCTGACCTGACATAGAGTCGGTCGACCGGCTCAGGTCAAAAGTTGAATTTAGAAAAGATTTTTAAAGGGATTTTGATGGTTTTTCAAAATAGAACTTTTCTTTACCAGGTATAAAATACGAAATTGAGTTTGTAGGTATTAAACTCTATTTAAAAAATATTTTGTATATATTTATAGGAGAATTTTTTTTTAGAAAAGATATGTGCGCAAAAACGTGTGTGTAGGAATATTGAGCTTCAACCTATCCATTACTCTTTAACAAAACTATAAAACTAAAAACAAGACTAATGAAGTCTCTTGAGCCAAACAGAAGTCTTGAGTCATCCAATGCCATGCTAGACCTTCTCTTCTATGATCATTCCTTCTAGTGCCTTTTGCCTTATTTGCTTCATGAACCAAGAAAGTCTTGCAAAAGCTAAACAATGACCTTCAAAATAGTACTAACCTGAAACTCATCTTGAACAAACTTATTAGTATCAATATAGCTCTTAAGTGTTTTGTTATCATCAAAACTCTAAACAAATGGAGAGTGTAACCTCTTGGGCCAACAATCTCCCCCTTTTTGATGATGACAAAACAAATAGGCTATATTAACAAGATATAAAAGAGAGGTGAAAACTCCCCCTCAAATTATGCTAATATTAAACAAGTAAAAACAAGTAAAAGCAATCAAAACTATGAGACATAAAACACTTGCAAAATCAAAACCATATAAACTCATATTTCTCCCCCTTTTTGTCATACATCAAAAAGGGATAAACGAAACAAGAAAAACATTTCTATTCAATAACACAAACATTAAGTTCACCACATATAAAAGAAAATCGATTGAAATCAAGTAGTTTAGTGAAAATATCGGCAAGTTGCAAATCCGAAGAAACATAATCAATCTCTATATCACCTTTCTCAAAATGATCTCTAAGAAAGTGATACCTAATCTCAATGTGCTTGGTCTTATTGTGTTGATTTGCATTCTTAGTCATATGTATAGTACTGGTATTATCACAAAATATTTTTATATGATCATAATGCAAATTATAATCAAGGAGAGTATGTTTCATCCAAAGGACTTGTGCACAACAAGCCCCCGCCACAACATACTCCTCCTCGGCGGTTGAGAGTGCTACCGAATTTTATTTCTTAGAGGACAATGAAACAAGACAATTGTCAAGAAATTGACATGTACCACTAGTACTCTTTCTATCCACTCTACAACCCGCATAGTCGGCATCCGAATAACTCGTCATTGAAAAATCTCGGTTTTCAGATACCAAAGACCCATTCCAATTGTGCCCTTAATATAACGAATGATGCGTTTTACCGCAATAAGATGAGACTCTTTAGGACACGATTGAATCTAGCACAAAGACACACACTAAACATGATATCCGGCCTACTTGCCGTTAAATACAATAAACTACCAATCATGCTTCTATATAACTTAATATCAACACATTTACCTTGGTCATCCTTATCAAGCTTGGTTGTTGTTGCCATGAGAGTGTTGCAAACTTTCGAGCCTTCAAGTCCAAATTTCTTTATAAGCTCCTTTGCGTACTTGGCTTGACATATGAATATCCCATCTTGCAATTGCTTGACTTGGAGTCCAAGAAAGAAATTCAATTCACCCATTGAAGACATCTCAAATTCTAGTTGCATACACTTTTCAAATTCCTTGCAAAGAAACTCATTAGTAGAATCAAAAATTATATCATCAACATAAATTTGCACTATTAGAATGTCATTATCAACATGCTTAGTGAATAATATTTTGTCTACTTTGCCTTTAACAAAATCATTTGAAATGAGAAAACTAGAAAGCCTTTCATACCAAGCTCTTGAAGCTTGTTTCAATCCATACAAAGCTTTATCAAGTTTAAAAACAAAATTAGGATGAACATGATCAACAAAACCGGGAGGTTGCTCAACATAAACTTCTTCATTTAAAACACCATTTAAAAATGCACTTTTCACATCCATTTGAAAAAGTTTAAAATTTTTAAAAGATGCAAAAGCTAGTGTCATCCGTATGGCTTCAAGCCGTGCTACGGGTGCAAAGGTCTCCTCAAAGTCAATTCCTTCAACTTGAGTGTAATCTTGGGCCACTAACCTAGATTTATTCCTAATAACATTTCCTGACTCATCCATCTTATTCTTAAAAATCCACTTAGTACCAATTATTGGTCTATCGTGGGGTCTAGGAACAAGGTGCCAAACTTGGTTGCGCTCAAATTGATTGAGCTCTTCTTGCATGGCTAGCAACCAATATGAGTCACCCTCGGCTTCGAGGATGTTTTTGGGTTCAAAATGAGAAATGAATGCAAAGTTACCACACAAGTCATGGAGTTTGGAGCGAGTTATTACCCCTTTAGATACATCACCTAAGATGAGTTCCTTGGGATGATTTGTAGCATATCTCCAATCTTTAGGAAGCAGTTGAGAGCTTTCCTCTTTATCCTTTTGAACATCACCAATGGGTTCTTCCTTTTCTTCTTGAATGGGTGAGTCCTTCAAGGATAGCTTCTCCATGTCCTCACCTAATGAGTCAAACTCTACAACATTTCAACAACAACATTAGATTCTTCAAATTTAACATGCATGGATTCTTCAATGGTAAGAGAAGATTTATTGAATACTCTATAAGCTTGCTAGTAGTAGAATATCCAACAAATATAGCTTCATAAGCCTTAGCATCAAATTTACTCAAGTTATCTTTAGTATTCAAAACAAAACACTTGCATCCAAAAACTTTGAAATATGAAACATTAGGTTTTCTAGAATGATAAATTTCAAAAGATGTCTTGAAAGTATTTTTACACAAATAAATACGATTTGATATGTAGCATGCGATGTTTACGGCCTCGGCCCATAGATATTGAGGGAGGTCATATTCACTTATCATAGTCCTAGCCATCTCTTGAAGTGTTGTATTCTTCCTTTCAACTACTCCATTTTGTTGTGGAGTTCTAGGACATGACATTTCATGCTTAATTCCCTTTTCATCACAATAAGTCGTGAAGAGTTGGTTAACAAACTCACCACCTCTATCACTTCTTATTTTCAAAATTGAAAAACCTTTTTCTTTTTCAACTCTTTTTTGAAAAATCTTAAAATGTGAAAAAGTTTGATCTTTGTGTTCCAAAAAGAAAACCCAAGAGAAACGGGAAAAATCATCAACTAAAACAAATGCATATCTACTACCATTTAAGCTCTTAGTTTTAGTAGGTCCAAAAAGATCCATGTGAATTAATTCTAATGGCCTAGTTGACATGATATCCTTGATTGGTTTGAAAGAAGACTTGGTTTGTTTCCCAAGTTGGCACGCACCACAAATGCGGTCTTTTTCAAACTTCATGTAAGGAATATCCTTCACCAATTCCTTAGGATTAATCCTAGCAAGATGATCAAAAGATGCATGTCCTAATCTTCTATGCCAAAGCCAAGAAGTCTCATAAAAAACATTCAAGCATTTAGTAGAACAATCCAAATTAAGCATGTCAATGATATAGACATTATTATCACGAAAACCGGTGAGAATACAATCATTGGATTTACAATCAAAATTTTTTCAAGAAGAATCATCAAAAACAACTTTAAGCCCACGATCACAAAGTTGACTTATACTAAGCAAGTTATGTTTAAGTCCATCAACAAGAACAACATTTTATATAATAGGAGATGCACCAATTTGAATGTTACTTATACCGACGATTGTGCCCTTGGAGTCATCTCCGAAGGGACGGTGCCACCTTCAACGTACCTTGATAGGGTTGTGAAGTTGTTGATATTTCATGTCATATGTCTTGAACAACCACTATCAAGGTACCACCGCTCCTTATGTCTTGGAGCCTTGGTGTGTACCTACATCAAATAATTTAGAACTTGATTTTGGTACCCACATTTTCTTGGGTCCTAAAGAGTAGTATCACGGATCCACACGATTAATTTGATCATAGCAAAACTTAGCTAAATGGCCATTTTACCACAAAAAGTACATCTATAATTTGTTCTATTGGTGTGTACCTACATCAAATAATTTAGAACTTGATTTTGGTACCCACATTTTGTTGGGTCCTAAAGAGTTAGTATCACGGATCCACACAAGATTAATTTGTTCTATTAATTTGATCATAGCAAAACTTAGCTAAATGGCCATTTTACCACAAAAAGTACATCTATAAACTCTACCATATTTAAATGCATAATGAGTGTGTGGCTTACTAGCATGTGACTTGTGAGCATGAGAAGATTTAACATGAGAAGTGTTGTGTGAAGTGTTGACATGATGAGCATTTTTAGCATGAGTTGTTTTATCATTCTTAACATGTGGTGTGTGCTTCTTTGAAAACATATCCTCTAATTTCTTAGTATTAAAAACACAATCTTTTAAAACATTTTCAAAATCAATAATTCTAGTTTTTAACAAAGAAAATTCATTTTCATCAACTTTTGAAAATTTTGCTTTACAAGCAACTTTATAAGCTTCAAATTCTCTTTTTGTTGAAACAAGATTGGAAGAAATTTCATTCTTTTCTTGTGAAACAATAGCAAGTTGATTTTTTAGAAAAACAATTTCCTTTTCCAATTTTGAACATTCTACCTTTTTATCATCATAGCTTTCAGAAAGTTCAACAAAAGTATGTACAAGCATTTCTCTACTTAATTCATCTTCTTCATCAAGAGGTTGAGAGGTTACCTTGGGTGTGTTTGCCATGAAACACATATTTACCGTATCGACCTCATCTTCGGATTCGCTTTCCGAATCCCAAGTAGCTTTGTATGCTTTTTTTTCAACCGGCCTCTTTTGCTTCAAGGAGGAAGTCACCTTTTTCTTGAACTCGGGACAATCGGCCATGATGTGTTCGGGTTTGCGGCAATTGAAGCATATGATTCTTCTCTCCTCCTTCCCTTCCAATTTCCTTCTAAAGTTGAGTTTGTTCTTGCGGTACAACCTCTTCACATTTCTTACTAGGAGAGATAGCTCCTCATCATCTTCTTCATCTTCTTCATTGTCGTCGATTGTGGAGGAAGACTTGAAGGCTATGGACTTCTTCTTTTGAGGTACCGCTTCTTCTCTTGCCTTCTTCTCCATCTCATGAGTCTTAAGGTTTCCAATAAGACTTATGAGATCCATTTCATCTTTATCATTCAACTCCTTTAAGGTGGTTGCCTTTATCTCCCATGATGAAGGAAGAGCTCGAATCACTTTTCGCACCTTTTGGTCATTGCTTATATCATCACCTAGAGAAGAAAGAGCATTAGTAATCTTTGTAAACCTTGTAATCATAGAATCAATAGACTCATCTTCAAGCATTTTGAAACTTTCATATTGGGACCTCAAGAGATCTATTTTGGCTCTCTTGACTTGTGATGCCCCCTCGTGAGTGACCAACAAATGTTGCCAAATCTCATAGGGGCGAATTGGCAGTGTATAACCCGTGTAAGATCATCCTCATTCAAGGCGGTGAGAAGGGAATTTTGGGCCTTAGAATTAGCCTCATATTCTTTATAGGTAAAGTCGGACCAAGTGCTCTCCTCACTATCAGGTCTAACATAGGGCTTGGTCAAGGATTTAACAACTAAGCTACCTAAAGATTGTAGAAAGATAGTCATCCTAACCTTCCAAATGGGGAAATTGAGTCCATCAAATTTAGGAGGGGTCTTAATGTTGTCGGCCATGTTTACTAGTGTATGAATGAAAGAATGCAAATAGTGATTAGCAAATTTTTAGGATCTCTCTAAGGATGTTAAGCCAAAACCTAGAGTCCAAGCTCTGATACCAATTGAAATCACCTAGAGGGGGGTAAATAGGTGATAATGCTAACCAATGCACAATTAAAAATTTATGATGCAACGATCAACCCAAAACATGAGTAGAAGCCGAATACCCTGTGAAGGGCTCTGAACTCCTTCCTCGTGATTCCTCTTGATAAGAGTTTGAGGTGCGCAATGCAATCTTGTTGTATGAGTATTTGATTGACAAAATGAATATGCAACAAGTGAATAAAGCAATGAATATATATAGAGTAAGGAATTGAAGCAAGTAATTAAAGCAAGAATATAGTGCAAGAGATAAGAGCAAGTAAACCAAACGCAAACACCGAGAATTTTTTCGAGGTTCGAGCACCCAGCTCTACGTCCCCGCCTTCCCCAGAAGGATTTCTAACCACTATAACTTCACAAAGAATTACAACCACACCGGAGTACCCAACTCCACAATCTCGAATACAAGTATTTCTTGGTGATCAAAAGACCACAAACTCTCTTTTGCAAAAGCCTCTTTCCCTTACAAGAACCCTGTAGAACAATGGTTAGAATTGAAGCTCAAATATTGTAAGTGGAAAAAGAAAAAGAATTTGAGAGAGTTTTGAAACTAAAACTTCAGGAATGAGAGATTCTTCAGCACAAAAACCAAGGACCAAACTCTTTTGAAAGCCTTTGAAAATTTGAATATTTTGCCAATGCTTGTTATAAAAAACATAACCCTAATCACCCCTATTTATAGGATAGAGCTAGGGTTTGAAGTGTAAACTCACATAATGATAATTAGGAAGAATTTGACCCATAAAACAGCCTTAAAACTCGTTTAGAGACAAGAGTTAATTAAAACGTGTTTTAAAAAACTAGCCGTTATGGCAGAAAACCCACTAACGGTCGACCGGCCGGTCGACCGGGTTTCAAATAAAAAGAGCCGTTGCGGCCCACGGTCGACCGCCCGGTCGACCGCAACAAACAGAGAGTTGCTTGCTTACAGTCGGCCGAAGGTCGGTCGACCGCAATAGGGTCCGGTCGACCGCCCGGTCACCGGGAAACGTGCACACATGCACGCCCCCAACGGTCAGATTCCCGGTCGACCGGTCGGTCGACCGATCTGACCTGACATAGAGTCGGTCGACCGGCTCAGGTCAAAAGTTGAATTTAGAAAAGATTTTTAAAGGGATTTTGATGGTTTTTTCAAAATAGAACTTTTCTTTACCAGGTATAAAATACAAATTGAGTTTGTAGGTATTAAACTTTATTTAAAAAATATTTTGTATATATTTATAGGAGAATTTTTTTTTAGAAAAGACGTGCGCAAAAACGTGTGTGTAGGAATATTGAGCTTCAACCTATCCATTACTTTTTAACAAAACTATAAAACTAAAAACAAGACTAATGAAGTCTCTTGAGCCAAACAGAAGTCTTGAGTCATCCAATGCCATGCTAGACCTTCTCTTGTATGATCATTCCTTCTAGTGCCTTTTGCCTTATTTGCTTCATGAACGAAGAAAGTCTTGCAAAAGCTAAACAATGACCTTCAAAAGTACTAACCTGAAACTCATCTTGAACAAACTTATTAGTATCAATATAGCTCTTAAGTGTTTTGTTATTATCAAAACTCTAAACAAATGGAGAGTGTAACCTCTTGGGCTAACATTTCTCTCGGTTAGCTCACGGGCAGTCAAAACCCTCCGTTGTGGGTTCTACCCTCGCTCAGAGTCCCTACTATGCTGTAGGGATTTTCCCTCTTAAAGTCCAAGTTCACAACTCTGTTGATGGAAGCAACTGTGAACCCAGCTCTACTGTTAGGATTTCCCTTACTCCGAGGTCTAAGGTTTGCAAGTACCGCTGATGGAATCTCTCCTACTCGAAAACAACAGCGCAAACTCGTCAAACCACTTCATATCCAACCAACTATACCAGAGATAGTGATCAGCGCTCCGAAGAGTCATGATCATATCAATTTCAAAAAAGCCAATGGTAAAAAACAAACCAAGCAAGATCTAGACAACTATTTCAATTCCAAAAGTATATATTTCTATTCAAAAGATCTTTCCATTCTGAATACATTCTGTTAGTTTAAATAGATAATAAGGTAATTGGGTTATTGAGTTATCATTACCCATAACCCAATACCTATTTGTAATGTCTATACATTGAGATGATATCTTCTAATAAATTAAGTCTTCTAGGGTTTTGTTTCTTAACATAGTATCAGAGCATCCAAAACCCTAGTCGTCATCTCCTAATCATCCTCTTCTTTCTTTTCTCCTCCAGATCAAGCTGCCGCCCCATCCTAACCCCCTGCCGCCGCATCCTTTCCTCTTCCTCTACCTTCTTTTCTCCTCCAGATCAAGTCGCCGCTCTTCCCAAAGCTCTGTCGCCCCTCCCCAGTTGTGTTGCACCCCTCCCAAGCCTCTGTCGCAGCCTCATCCGCCCTATGTTGCCCTCTCGACCCTTGCCGCTCTCCCTGCTGTGCCGCACCCTCTCCACCCCTTGTCGCACATATCCATGCGCTGTTCTGATCTGTTATGTACTGATTATTGGCTATTCTGATCTGGATCGATCTGTTCTGGTCCTTTGGCGATACCGACTATCTCTAAGCCTTTTAAGGCTATTTTTGAGTCTGCAGAGACTTTGTTGAGCCTTTCTCAGCTATATCTGAATCTTCATAGACTCTTTTGAGCCTTTGTGGCTAACTTGAGTCTTCATAGACTCTGCTGAGCCTTTCTAGGCTATCTCTGAGTCTTCATAGACTCTGTTGAGCTTTTCTAGGCTGTATCTGAGTCTTTATAGACTCTGTTAAGCCATTCTAGGCTATATCTGGCTCTATTAAGCCTTCATAAGCCATTTCTGAGTTTTCATAGACTCTGCTACGCCTTTCTTGCTTTTTTTATTGGAAGCTACTGCTTCATGTTTTAAGATTTGCTCTGGCTTGTCCCTGTGCCTACTCTGATCTACTCTGGCTTCTAATCTGATATACTCTGCCTTACAGCAAATAATTTGATTTGCTTTCTGACTACTACTATTTACTTTTGGTATATATTCTTGATTGGCTGCGATGTCGAGTGATATGAGTTCTTCCTCCACTCAAATCTCATCACCGATATTTGAGACTTCTGTACCCAAGACAATGTTGGGAACTACGGTGGAGTTGAATGGCTATAACTACTTGTTATGGATTCAGGCGTTCCGTATATTCATTGGTACTCAGAACAAGCTGACTCATCTACTAGAGTCTCCACCGGCTGCTACAGATCCCACTTATTCCCACTTATGTGACTTGACTTACTAAAGATTATTCTGTTATGACTGGCTCCTCAACGGTTTGGAGGAGAAGATTAGTGGCAGTGTCATATTTCTAACTATTGACAAGGAGATGTGGGATACCCTGAAGGTAATGTATGACAATGAGAAGAATCCTTGAGGGTCTTTGAAATTTATGAGCGCATGTTTGAATTAAAATAAGGAGATAAGTTTGTGGCCAAGTTTTATGGAGAACTCAAGAGTCTGGTTGATGAGTTGGAGATGCATCAACCTGTTGTAACCAATGCAGCGACACTGAGGGGATATCATCAGGATCTCGCAGTGTCTAAGTTTCTGTTTGGCTTGAGCCCTACAGTCAGATTCCAGGTGCGATGTCAGATACTAGGAGGAGATAATATTCCCATGTTGATTTCACTTTCTCCAGAGTCTTGCGTGTTTCTACTGGAGCTGGGTATCCTTTGCATTGCTTATGGTTCAGTTTACCATGTACTCTGAACGTGATAAAGGTCGTGGTTGTGACTTTGGAGGAGGACATAGCTCATTTGGCATGAGACGCAATGTTTCTAGTAGATGACTGAATGCTTCTGATAGGGACCGAGGCACTGTACGCACTGTGGTTGGAATAACTATATCTGAGAAGTACTGGATGAAGTTTAGTCGACCGTAGTGGGCACAACTAGCTGATTATGAGCCTCATGTCCTAAGTGATACTCCTCAGACTTCTTCATCTGTTATTCTTAGTTCATTTGATTCTTCCACTGTTATACTATCGCATGAGAAATATGATCAATTATCTCAGATAGAGTTCTCTCAGAATGGTCATTCAACAACCCATGCATCCTCTTTAGGTATGCATGCCTATACTGCCTCTCTCAAAGGCAAAGGCCCTGGATTTTAAACTCAGGAGTCTCATCTCACGTGACAGGTAATAAAGAAAAATTTATGTCATTAAACCTGTCAAATACCTATCCTTCTGTTAAAATTGCTGATGGTTCCTATTCACCTGTATTGGGAAATTAGGTTGTTCATGCTACTCTATCCTTAATTCTTACTGATGTCCTGTTTGTTCTAAAATTTCCTGTCAGTCTTTTATCTATATATCAATTAATTTACAAAGAATAGTAACTGCAAAATTACGTTTTTTTTTCTCATTGTATCTTTTAGGACCTGTCAACTGGGAGGAGGATTTGTTTGTGACATGAGCGAGGATGCATGTATTATTTGGATGACAGAATGACCCCTACTGGCTTGGTTGCAGCCTAGTCTGATCCCGTTCTACTATGACACTGGCGCTTAGGTCATCCTTCAATGCAAAATCTTAGGTCTGTCATCCCTGTTGTGTCTTCTATTTCTTCTTCAGGATGTGAGTTTTGTGATTTAGGTAAGCATCATCGTGCTACCTATCTTAGTCGAGTCACTAGTCGTAGATCTCCTTTTGAGTTTGTCCACTCTGATGTTTGGGGTCCCAATCGTGTCCCTTTACTTAAAGATTTTAGATATTTTCTACTCTTTATTGATGACTTCTCTCGCATGACTTAATTTTATCTACTAAAAGAGAGGTCAAAACTTTCCGGTGTTATTGAACAGTTCTTCAATGAAATAAAAAATCAGTTTTCTCTTCCACTCGTGTACTTCGGACTGATAATGTCTTGGAGTATGTTAAACATGATGTGTCTTTCTTCTGTTTGAAAATGAGATTATTCACCGGACTTCCTGCTCTCATACATCCCAACAAAACGGAATTGCTGAACGCAAACATAGGCATATTTTGAATGTTGTTAGGACCATAATATTTCATATGCATGTTCCCAAATATTTATGGTCCGACATTATGTTAAGTGCTTGTCATTTGACTAATATGGTGCCCTCATCTGTCATTGGTGAGAAATTTCATTCTCTTGTCGCCACCCTCACAAAATGTATTCTTCATAACTCCATGGTTATTTGGCTGTACTTGTTTTGTACAAGACTTATCTTTTGGGTTAGACAAATTGTCTCCTAGATCTATCAAATGTGTCTTTGTTGGATATTCTCAAACTCAAAACAGATACCGATGTTATAATTCTTTTACCAAAAAGTATTTCGTGTCTGCCAACGTCACGTTCTTTGATTCTGTTTCATATTTCTCCACCAGTTCCTTTTACTGCATCTGCGTCTGTTCCTCTTTCACTGTCTATGTCTTTACTTGCGTCTGCTTCTCCTGATTCTTCGCTAGTGCCACCTGAAGACACTTCAGAGCCAAATGCATCAACGCCAGCATGGGCGCCCGTTAAAGATTTCTGAATCGCATACACTCATCGCCAAAAAGTACCTACCTCTAAATCAATTTCGGTCAACCCCTCTACGGTAAACGATCCTCCTATTCAACCATCAACACCTTCCTTTGATCTTGATATTCTCATTGCCCTTCGGAAAGGTAAACAGTCTTGCACTGATCATCTTATTTCAAAATTTGTTTTCTATGATCATCTTAACCCATAGTTTCATCAGTTTGCTCTATCTTTGTCTTCTGAGTTATACCCAAGTCTTGTGAAGAGGCTTTATTGTTGCCTGCCTGAAAACAGGCCATGAATGAGATGGATGATTTTGTTTCTCGAGGAACTTGGGAGTTGGTGTTGACACCTACATGTGCTGTCATTGTGGGATGTCACTGGCTCTATACTTTGAAGTATCGCCCAGATGGATCAGTGGAACGCTATAAGGTCAGACTCGTAGCCAAAGGTTATACTCAGACATATGACATAAATTATTTTGGAACGTTCTCGCTAGTTGCCTAAATGAACTCTATCAGGATCATATTCTCTGTTGCTGTTAACTTATCATGGTCCATGTGCGAGCTGGATGCCAAAAATGCCTTCTTATATGGTAACCTTCAGGAGGAAGTATACATGGAGCAGCCTCCTGATGTTGCTCAGGGAGAGAATAAGGTATGTCATCTCAAAAAGGTTAAATACATTCTCAAGTAGAGTCCAAGGACGTGATTTGAGAAGTTCACTATCATCTCTGACATTAGTTTTCACCGATGTCACTCAGATTATTCTGTTTTTGTTTGGCGCGCAAAGTCTGGTATTCTAGTTCAGGTGGTGTATGTTGATATTTTGCTAATTGACAGTGATCCTGAAAGGCTATTGGAGACAAAAGAGTATCTCAAGCATTATTTTGTGATCAAAAACATGAGGATGCCTAAATACTTTCTAGGAATTAAATTGCGCATATAGTATACTTCTTTCTTAACGAAAGTATGATCTAGATCTTTGGGAGGAGACATGACTTTTGAGGTGCAAGCTTACTAGCACTCTAATGGAAGCCAATGATGGACTTGTGGTTTGATGGCAGTCACTCACTTGATGATCCAGAAAGGTATAAAAGATTGATGGAGAAGTTAATTTATCTGACGGTCACTAAACCAGATATACCTTCGCTGTTGGTGTACTAAGTAGGTTCACATATCTTCTCTGTCATCAGCATATTCTGAATCAAAGTATCCCGAGATGTGTACATGTTCATACTTCTTATACACCAGGCCTTTCTCTGGACAACTCTTCCAAAATTCTTAGTGTAGCTGACCAATGAGCCTCTCTAGACTGCTGGATATTGTATCTTTGTTGGAGAAAATCTTGTGAATTGGAGGAGCAACAAACAAGATGTATCTCGCTCAAGTGTAAGAGCTGAGTATAAAGGTATGGCTTACACTGCATGTGAAATAGTTTGGCTAAAGAATCTACTGATGGAGCTTGGTTTAGACAGTCTGAACTCATGCCTATACATTATGATAACAAGTTTGCTGTCTACATTTAGTAGAATTCTGTATTCCATGAGAGGACCAACACATTGAGGTTGACTGTCATTTTATCCGAGATGCATGGACCAAGAAGGCAGTTGCTTTCTGGTTCACACCTTCGATGCAATTAGCAGACGTTCTTACCAAAGGTGTCTCACCTCAGGTATTTTCTAATTTATGTAACAAGCTGGGCATGTTAGATATCTATGCTTCAGATTGAGAGAGAGATTGTTAGTTTAGATAGATAATAAGGTTATTGGGTTATCATTACCCATAACTGAATACCTGTTTGTATTCTTTATATATTGAGATGAGATCTTTTTAATAAGTTAAGTCTTCTAGGTTTTTGTTTTTTTTACAAATCTTTTTTACATATCTGTGTTTACAATTTTTTTGAAAAAGAAATACAGATGATCCAGATCCGATTCCTCATATTCTGTCATTATTAACATGCTCTTGATGCTGAAGCAACAAAGGTTTGCTTATCGGAGAATGTTTTCCGAAAGACATCATCCCCATTGCTCACGCCGTTATCCGAAGATCCTGAAATTAGAGAAAAGACGATCGTGAGGTTCCTTCATAAAAATGAAAGCTCCTCCCGTGGAAGACCTCTCAGCCCCACACACCATCCTCTTCGCACTTAGAAGAAGAATGAGTCAGACTCCCAAGAATCCTTGTGAAAGCGAGCCAGTGGTGTCCCAACAAGATTGAGGTTTGCAAGACACCAGAAGGTGATGATATCACATCCCCTCCGATGGTGGCGCCATGTCATGGCGATCAATGCACCGTAATGGTCCCTTCACGACGACTAATGCGACGCACCTTCCAGACTCCCCAGGAGAGAGCCTGGTCACCATCTCTTCATCTTCCTCCCTCTCCTTCTCACTCTATTTGATGAAAAGAAGAAAGGATGACATGGCGGCACATTAAGGAAAGAAATTAGGGTTTCGAAGCAAGATTTTTTTTTGAAGAAGACGGAAGATGATTTTCTCTCACAGATCTCCCTCTATTTATATACGGATGGGAAGCCCAACCAGGATGTAATACAGGATCACAATCAACTTCAATTCAAAGAAATGAGAAAAACTAAGGTTTCGAGAAAGGAAGAATTGGGGTTTGAGAAAAGAATCAGATAAATTTAGGTGAAATTAGGATTTTAGAAAAGAACCAGATAAATTTGGACTTTTCACCCCTTGCGTCACGGGGCTTCACACCCAAACTCAAGAGCACGCTCAAGAATTTTTAACTGGAAAAGTTTTCATTTAATCATTGTTTACTAAATAAAAGAAGTCTGTTGCTTATTTATTGGCTTTTACATTAGAGCATGTCTAGGAGATAACCGATGTGGTACTAAATACTTACATAAAAGACACCTACTCAAAAAATAGACTAAGGCAAAGAAACACTGGTGTGATGTTTTCATCATACTGTCTCCAATTCAGATTCTTAATCCCTCAATAATTGGCCCATGATCCTGAGATTTCAGTTAAACAGTAAAGGCAGAAGATCAATCGTCACCGTCAAGCCATAAAACCCACAATCCCAGTTTTAATGGCGCCAGGATTTGAAGCAATGCGCGAATCTGCCTTTTAAGAGGTCTAGCTGCCTGTTGTGACAACTATCCATCAGTTGTACAACCAATGGTTAATTCCTAAATATCCGCGATGATTTGAAGAGATTCGTCGCATAAACATCATAATGAGATTTAAAGCATCCACGTCGAGTATCTTCGTTTTCTCGACTTCTCTTCCATAGACTCCAACAAATGGAGAAGCAGGGGGTATCATCAGGATGATGACACGTGTCCCTGCTATCGAGAACTTTCTCCAAGAAATCTCTAACTCTCAGTGTCCAACTCGGAGCGTCCGCCACATCCAGCTTTTCTGAAGTCAGCCTCCGCCATGTTTGACCTTCCTGAGATCATCTTTTGTCCCAAGGACCCTTCCGTCTGGAAGCTGCCTTTCGCCACTTTAAGATCTTTCCCATCCCGAGATTTTTCCCGTTGTGAAAGTCTCTGACCCTAAGTCAGAAACCCCAAACGTCAATCCACCGAGATCTTCGCCTACCGTTACGCAGTTCCATCTTTTTCACGTTTATAACATGTAACGCCTAATTCAACGCTGGCAGTTATGAACAGTGACAGATTTTCCGGCATACAATTCATCTACCAACGCCTTCAATCACAACCATTACAATAAATCTAACACATGCAGATCGTGCAGTTACAACAGCCTGTCAATTTCACCTCCACGTCGTCATTCCTTTCAGGTATATATGATCCTTCTTCTCTAAGGAGAAGGGAATTGCTTCCTTAATTATCAGAGCATATACACATATACTATAGAGATATACTAGCAGTTTTCTTTAGTCCTCTACCACCAACACACATGTAGTTTCCTTTTGCACGATCCATTTCCATCTATCGGTCCTCCCTATCATCTCTCTTATTGATTATAATGTCCAAAGGTCTTAGGCCGGAATCACACTGGTGCTCTTAACTTGAAAGATTTCTCTTCTTCTATGTGCTCTGACATGTAACACCCCTTGGGGAGCACCTCATACTTTGATTGTGATGGGTCATCAATCCACGGTGAGCCGGTTTTTATCTACCACGACGTGCAAATTAGAAAGAAGCAGACCCCATGTTGCTTAGCCTTAGTTTTATCTATTCTGGTCAACTCAGCACATGCTATGAACATGAGATTGAGAACAAAATCAAATAGTATTTTTATTATACATTTTATTTTGTTTAAATTGTGACTGTCATCATGCACGAGTATTTACCTTTATTTGTATTTTACTTTTATCATGCTAATAAATAAAATATTCATACTTCTAACATCTCTTGAAATGTTTTTTTTTAATTCTATTTTGGGAACTGGTTTTTTACATCCATCCCTCGAATTTATATTTAATACAATGGATCATTTCTAAAGAGTCCTTATCATTAACTTTAGATGATTGGAACTGTTATGCTATGGGAATTGGGCTTTAAGATGTGCAATCTTATAGAATTGGCAAATGGGATTAGACAGGTTATATGACCCAGTACTTGACTTGTTTTCTATTCCTTTTATATGAAAGATGAGGCAACATTTCTATTTAATATGTATACATTCATATGATTTCTTCGAAGTAGTCGTGGAGTCCAAAATCGAGTAAATGATTAGGATTGAACCAAATATGGTAACTTATATGCCTAGTATTCTTAACGGGTTATCTATTATTTTTAGACTTTTTAGAGAAAGAAAGTTAAGGTAGAATTAGCATATGATAAATTTGATAAGTCAAGAAAAGAGAGTTATCTGCCTCGTATTCGTAAAGGATTATCTATTATTTCTAACCTTTTAGAGAAAGAAAGGTGAGGTAGGTAAAATTAGCATATGATAAATTTGAAAAGTTAAGGGAGAGAATGCAAAAGTTTTCTCATAAAGAGATCTCACCATGCTGACCCACAAGATTTCCAAATTAATAAATCATTTAACTTTACTGAAGTGCCCATTCAAAGTAGATGTTCTTTTGATTCTAAAGTTTTTAATATTAACAAATTGATTTTCCAAGTCGGCAAGTTAGACTGATGGAATCCTGAGGGAAATCGTCCAAGTGGACCTTTTATAGTATGTCATTACAGAGGATGACATAACTCTAATAGGATTAGAACTGCATGCGTGAAGTGAGGGATATTATGTGGTCGATTGATGCATTTAGCAATAGGCATTAATTATCTAGAGATCCCTTTCATAATTGGACATTATCTTTGAATTTATTCAAGGGTCTTTCTTTGTTAAAAAGAAATCATGTTAATCTGTTTAAAGGACATAATTTCGGAAGTTGAGTTAGTTAAAAGTTTTAACTTGAGTAAACATAAAATTATAAAATATAACATAGGAGATAAAGTAGGAGTACCAGCATGATTTTATTACATAATATGATTATTGTGAGATTCACCACACAAGTTGTGTTGCCAGATTTTCATAAAGAAAAGAGAGAAACTGTCGAGTTAACATTCCACATCTAGCCAAACTCCTGCCTCTTCGAAAAGAGTTAAATGATGACTTAAAGGGGTTATACTCAACCTGCGGTATGCAAAGGTGGAACATAGGTTGTTTGGGGTGGTGGGTTGGGTGGTTGGTTAATGCATCCTTAGCCTTCTAAAAACACGAAATGCACATGATTTTGATAAGCCATCTAGAGGTTAATAGGATTTAGCCGTTAACAGGTCTTCCTCTCGACATGTTAATCCTGTTATTTGCATAAGTTTCTTCATTATCCTTGCTCTACCTACAGATTCACATGTGCACTTTATGTTCTTGCCTTTTCTGATGATGTGCCAACTAATTTAACCCTTCGTTTAAAATATTTCCACAATTGTTGCCAAACGGGATGTTTTTATTTTTTTACCATGTCCTTTTATTTGTTAAGCTAGTTAGCAACACAAACTTTTTATCTTGTAATAGCCTATAAAAGGGTTGAAAATATAATGAAATTAGTAAATTAGTGAAAGAATGCTCGTCTTTTGGAGGATTGCAGTCTCCCTTTCATCTACGGTTCTACCTCCCTTTCCCTATCTACTTCTATTTTTCTTTCTATTTCCTGACAGTAGCCTTAGACCTTGATGGTGTAATCTTAACCAAAGATTCACTCCAGGAATGCATACCTGGGTAAGTTTCATGAGAATTTCACAGGACAACAATATACCAGCATCACAAGGGAGTCTAATGCGGCACAAATGTGAATGGTATATGGATGCATATTGGGATTATATAAGATAGGATGAAGGATTGCCCGTATGAGTCATATCATGTTAAGGATAAGGGAGCCCCAAGGATGTGGCATGCACGTGTAAACAAGGAGCTGAGAATACTGTAGTAATATGAGATTGTTGGCTTTCTATCTGAGGGTTAGAAAAGAAGAAAGGGAAGACCTTAATTCACTTGGATTGAAGCAATAAACAATGATTCTAAATAGGAGCTGAGAATACCGTAGTAATGAGATGGTTGGCTTTCTATCTGAGGGTTAGAAAAGAAGAAGGGAAGACCTTAATTTGCTTGGATTGAAGCCATAAACAAGGATTCTATAAAGCTTATTATGAAATTTGGTCTTGCAGTAACAAAATATTTGGAGAAAAGACATGATGTTGACGATGTGTATAATATTAAAGGGTGTCTTGCTAATGGAAGGGATTGGATAACAAGGTGAATAAGACCTAAGCTAATGCTGATTCAAGTCAACAAGAAGGATCTAAAAAACTTAATTATGCCATTAATACCATCCGTAACGGAAATGATTGACAAGGAAGAATGTGACACCAACCCAGTTACTCTATAGAGGACTTGTTGCCTATGACTCATCGATGACCGCTGCATCGCTTTTTTTTCCAGTATTGGCAATATCCCTTACTCATGGTGAGAGGAGGTTACACTTTTGGTTTATTATTGTGCACTTGCATAGTGAGACTAGATATGGACACTGCACTAAAGGGTGCGTTTGTTTCACCATAAAGGCCGTAAGTTGCAAGTGCCTCTTGTGACTTACGACTTACGGTGTTTGCTTGGACCGTAAGTCGTAAAATGCACTTGCATCTCAATTACGATCCACTTGCAACACAAACAGTTAATTTTGTGGTCATGCAAATCCCACTTACAACCCACTTGCAGTACAAACAGTTAATTTTGTGATCATGTAAATTTAGATTGCTGACAGTTAATTGTAATTAAATTAATATTTTTTATTATTAGATTAAGTTTTTTAGAGTATGAGAATTTTTTTTCAATTATTAGATTACATATAATTATTAGATTAAAGTTTTTTATTAATAATTCAATAATTTTTAATATTAGAATATTTTTATTACTAGATTAATTTTTTTATTAAATTAATATAATGTATTCCACATGATTTTAATTCTTACTTTATTTATAGATTAGTAATATTTAATATAATTTAATAAGTTTTGATTATCAGATAAAATTTTTAATTATTTAATATTTAATATATTCAATTTTAATATTTACTAATTTTTAATTTTATTATTTAATATATTATATTTTAATAAATTTAAAATTATTTTAATTATTTAATATTTTATTTATTTATTTATTTATTTATTATTATTTATTTATTTAATATTTAATGTTTAGTTATTTTTAGTTATTTAATGTTTAATTATTTAGTATTTTTAATTATATTTATTATTCTTACTTTAATTTTATTTTTAATTATTTAGTTTTTTTAAATCACCAAACAATTAATTTTGTGGTTAACTTTTTCACTTACGACTGACACATTACGATAACCAAACACCGTAAAATACAATACATTTTTCTCACTTATAATTGTACATTACCAACTAAAGACCATAAAACTTGCATGTCACTTGTAAATGTAAAAGAGTTTGCGACTTGTGACTTGCGACTTACGACACCCAAACAGACGCGACTATGTATGAGCTACATTTGTCGTCTTAATGCACCGGCCTACTGATATTTACCTTGGAGCTCCTCCTCCTCCTTGGGGAGGTGGTGGGTTGGTGGGAAGATGCACTCTATATAAAAGAGGAAAATTGCTAACAATAAGAAAGAAAGTTTAGTTAATTGACTATATAAAAGGAGAAAGATCTTAATAATGAAAGAAAGTTTGATTAATTGACTATCCAAAAGGAAAAATAGTTAACATGAAAAAGCGAGTATGTCAATATAGCTAGAATTCAGTCTGGCAAAATTGGGAGTTAATGCACAAGACACATTGGCTGTGTGAACCAGACCTACTGATTTAAACTATACATGGGATCTCAATTATACAATATGTTTTTTTTTGCTTAGGAAGCCACTGTTTGCCATTGGTGCATGAGGACTTCGACCTTTCAAATACATCCTCCGATTTGTATGAAAATGTTGAGTCATAACTCCAGCACGAAAAAAGTTGCTGATTTCTATTCATCACCGCTACTCATTTCTACTGTTAACATGATTGGATTGCTATGTAAACAAGGTAAATTTCTCAATTGGCCTAAGACAGTGACCCATCAATATGCAACTATCAGGATTAGCAAAATATATGCATTCTCAGTTCATTGCTAACTTTTGTAATGTATCACACCCTTCTGATTTCTGTAGTGCTTTTTGTACATGAGATTCATGATTAATTTCTGCCTGGCTTCTGAATTTTTGACTGCCCCTGAAATTCTTTTCCTAAGCATTAATAGTTCCGGCCTTATATGATGTCTTTGCTCTGATTATTCTTTTGGCATGTCTATTTGATTTTGTTGTCAACTTTTCCACTTACGACTTACACATCACGACAATCAAACACCGTAAAACACAATACATTTTTTCACTTACAATTTTACATTACCAAACAAACACCATAAACTTACTTGCATATAACTCACTTATAACTATAAAAGAGTTTGCGACTTAGGACTTGCGACTTATGACAACCAAACAGGTCCGACTATGTTTGAGCTACATTTGTCATCTTAATGCACTGGCCTACTGATATTTACCTTGGAGCTCCTCCTCCTCCTCCTTGGGGAGGTGGTGGGTTGGTGGGAAGAGACACTTGCACTGGCTAAGGCTTATGATTGGCTATATAAAAGAGGAAAATTGCTAACAATAGAAAAAAAGTTTAGTTAATTGACTATATAAAAGGAGAAAGATGCTAATAATGAAAGAAAGTTTGATTAATTGACCATACAAAAGGAAAAATAGTTAACAACGAAAAAGCGAGTGTTCAATATGGCTAGAATTCTAGACTGGCAAAATTGGGAGTTAATGCACAAGACACATTGGCTGTGACCAGACATACTGATATAACTATACATCGGATCTCAATTATACCAATATGTTTTTTTGCTTAGGAAGCCAGTGCTTGCCATTGGTGCATGAGGACTCCGAACCTTTCAAATGTGTCCTCCGATTATATAAAAATGTTGTTATAACTCCAGCGCTAAAAACATAGCTGATTTCTATTCATCACTGCTACTCATTCCTACTGTTAACATGATTGGATTGCTATGTAAACAAGGTAAATTTCTCAATTGGCCTAAGACAGTGACCCATCAATATGCAACTATCAGGATTAGCAAAATATATGCATTCTCGGTTCATTGCTAACTTTTGTATTGTATCACCCTTCTGATTTGTATGGTGCTTTTTGTACATGAGATTCATGATTAATTTCTGTTTGGCTTCTGAATTTTTGACTGGCCCCTGAAATTCTTTTCCTGAGCGTTAATAGTTCCGGCCTTATATGATGTCTTTGCTCTGATTATTCTTTTGGCATGTCTATTTGATATGCAGGCAATTCGAACAGGATGGGTCCATCCAAATATTAATCTCGAAAACCCAGAGAAGGGCGTGGTATGTTTTTTTTTTTTTTTTTTGCTTTCTCACTATATTTTGCTTTCTCATATGATTGTGCACAATTGCATAAAGAATGACAGAGAGGAAAAAGAATGACCAAAGAGAGAGAAATAGAATAGTAATACCTTGAAGAAAACCATAGCACGAAAGCATTCCCCCCTTTATTTCTTCTGGTGACAAAGAGTGAAAAGTAGTTGGTTGACTTAATTTGACTTTCCTAGAGTTCTCTGTTAGCCAACCGTGCTGCCGCATAGATGATCCAATAGATTCACGCATAACATACACATACCTTATACATCCTTTCTAGTAAGGGTAAGCATTGCTTGACAATTAATTTGTTCTAACCTGATCACATTATGCGCTCACAATTGTTTTATTGTAACTCTGATATTATGTGGATTCAGGACACAAATTTTCTGGTGGGCTCAAAAAAGGAGAGGTTGGATGTCAAGGTGGCACTATCTAATTCCTTTGGGTTTGGTGGCCACAACTCGTCCATCCTCTTCGCTCCATATCAATAGCCGCGGTTCAATCTTGATATGGCCTGCAAAATGGGGAACCGGGGCTCTCATCATTTTCTTGCTATTTCTGAATGATGATATGCAGTGGATTTGCATTGATGTGTTTCTGAATGATGATAGCCTCTTCTCGAGCTCAAGGAATGGAAAGTGTTGAGAAGAAAAAAGTTTCACTCTGTCCTACTTGCATTGTACAGAAACCTCTCGCGTTTCAATTAAACTCTCCATGTTTGCCTTGTCCATGCCATATTTCAATATATCTAGAGATGAAATTCTTAGATTCTTGTCAGTTGGTATCAATAGGTTTTGAATTTTGAATTAGTTGTGTTTTATATTAATGGTTCTTTAGTGTGAGGTCCCAAACAGTTGTTATTGGCAGGGTCAGGTATTTCTTTGGTTTTTTCCAGTATACCTCATGATGATAATAAGTTCTCGTGTTTATTATTAAAATTTTGAACTGGGCGTGGTACTATCCTGTCCATGATCTAACTGCTGTCTTTTACCAATTGAATGGGGTCTTAATGGCTTTTTTGCAATGAATAACTATCGGTGATAATTGTGTGGTCATGTCACACTCCAGGGGAATAGTCTCACATGAGGTATACATTAGGAAAGCCTGCAGTAGATAATAGTTTCTATAAACTCAAAAGTTGATTTTGGTTAGCATTTTTTTAAGAAAGAATCATGAAAAAAAAAAAAAAAAAAATCTCTGTAGCGTTATAAAGATCACTTTTGAATGGATGACCCTCTAGAAAGTTCTCAGCGACATAAAAATGTGATAGTTGTTTTTTCTGTTTTAATATTAATGTACAGATTCCAATACTAAAGAATTTCTATGCAACAGCACAGGAGAATTACTAGAAAAATTATAAATGGACTATTTTTTGAAGAAGATCAAGGCCTACAATTTTTTAGAAAGGATTTCCCTTTATTTCACCAAAGGATTGAGCCTAGCACTTTATGTATAGTAGAGGTAGATAGATTGTAATACATACTCAAAAAATATTTAATAAAGCTCGAGAGGAAAAACTATAAGTTATTAGAATTGACTCTCACACTATTCCTTCATAAAAACAGAAAGAAAAAAAGACTAAAGTTCTTGACAATGTTCAATTGTTCTTTAATCTAGCATTATAAAGATGCAACTCAGTTCTGAGCATATAGAAAATGTTCACATATGGATTGCATTAACCCAAACAAAGGGAGCCGTTTTATTGAAAAGTGGCTGTGAATAAATCTCATGTAATACTTGTGGCAGTCAATCAATGCGTGTGAATAAAATTTTAGCATTATATTCAAATAGAATAGTTTTCCATTTTATAGCTTTTATATACAAAATTGCACAAGATAATTCTCTACTTATTAATAGGTTTACAGAAATTACACATGGAGGAATCAAGTTTTACGTTTATAATCATATAAATTTTGAGACTTATTAATTAAAACATGATTCTTGCGTAAAGACAATGAAGAGATGAGAAAGAGAACCACTCTGCACTTTAGACAGCACATCGATGTCGTACTTTTAACCGAGGATATTGAAATACAAAACTCACATGAACCCACACAGCAAAGCAACAATCCTAACAAAAAAAAATATCTTAATGGAACATAACTTGTTTGGTGGTTTGTCTTTCAATCTCATAATTTTAGCTATGGATATAGTCTTAGTGATGCTCATACATACAAGAAAAGTATCAAACTCAAGTTTTACGGATCCTAGCTAATTATTTGGTATATATAAAATTAAATTGTGTCTACAATCAAACTCAAGTTGGGTACTCATTTAGCTCTTAACTCTTTATTTCTTAGAATTATGTATACCGAACTCAATTTCGAGGAGATCAGAAGTCTCGAGATCAGAAAATTAAAATTAGATTTAAATTGTGTATCAGATTTGTGGTTAGACTTAAATTGTTTTTATATCACTATATATTCAAATTATCCAAAAAGTTATATATCTAATTTTGAATTACCTAAAGTGTATTAGAACTCATTATTACTTCTCTAAATAATGAGTTTGGTCAGATGGTGTTCTGGATCGGTTTTGTTTTAAATCTAATATAATCACCTTACAAGTGCACTCCATATCATTGCAGCAGCGTGTCTGAATAATTCGTTATCGCAAACACCTCAATTGTTGGTGCCCAGTCATATCAGTATCAAATTCTGAATTTAATTTTCACCGGAACATAATTTCTTTTCTAGAATTTTAAGCAACTAAAATAAGACCAAAGTACAAGATATAACACCCGCAATTACAAATTCAGTGTATTCAAGCCCTAGTTCGTTGCCAGGCAGAATCCTGTGTTCTACCAACTAAAATAGGCTACAAATAAGACTTCAGAGATGAGCGCACAGATACAATATTCTGTATAATTAACAAATATGGATGGTTGACAAATAATATATTTAGTTACATAAAGTTCAGCCGATTTAATACCTCTTCTCTCACAAATAATCTCCTTTCTCGCACTCTTAGCATCCAGTAGCATGATGCTTGACAAAGCTACTACAATAAAAGACAAAATGTTACAGTAAATTTTCCTTGGGTACTTCGCATTAGAGCATATAGAATAAATATCACTACAGAAAGGATCTCCCAGCCCAAAACATGGCTACAAAACTAATGTTGCCATGCTTATACAGTGCCGACTCCTGAGTCTCCAGAAAGTTTGGTTGACAGGAAGTGGGCGGAATAAAGGAAATTGAAAAGTCTCATTTCTCATTTTCTTATCTATCCAAACATTTGAAAAGGAAAATGAGAAACCTCTTTTCTTATCTCTTTTCTCTATTACACAACCATTTCCTTATTTCTAAGATGCTACAAGTTAATTTTGTGGTCAATAAATCTCATTTGTAATAAGTTGTAACTCAAAACAGTTAATTTTTTGATCATGTAAATTTCACTTGCATTCTAATTACAATCCAATTTATTTTTCTTAATTAATTTTTATTTTAATATTATTTTGAGGTCTAACTTTATGATCAACTTTTCATTTTCATTTTCACATTACCATCCAAACACCAAAAAATCATAACATTTTTCAAATCACATTTTTTAACAACATTCAAATACCGAAAAATTTACTAATCAATTCTCCAGCTCTAAAAGAAGCTATTACTACTTTCTCACTTCCATGCTTCCGCTCGTAGCCAAACAGCCCCAGTCGAGCAGATCTTCTGACAAGCTCTTAGCTGCCTGACGCTTCCGGGTCAACCTATAAAACCAGATTAACGTGATGACAGACAATCTATAAAGTTCCTTTTTATTTTTAACAAACTGACAACTTGCCAATTTAAGATCAATAACGCTTACTACTGCATGTTTGTAGAGATCGCTGTCAAAGGTTCAATGAATTATGTATATACATACAAAGACGTACATATATAATACCTACACTTTTAAATCTGTGTCAGTTTCTACTTTCTAGTATGATCAGTCAACTAAAGAGGGAAAAAAAAGTAAGCTTTAATTGCCAAAAGATGTTAAAAGAATAAATTGAATGAGGGTCCTAAGAGATTGAAAAGTTCAGAAAAACTCAATTTGCACAGTTACCAAATTCACCCCACCTTCCTCACATAATCCACTGATGCGGATATCGAGACGTAACTTTGAAGCGTATATCATCGTTGACGAAGATGTGTGACTTCTATGTGGTTCCAATATTGAGTCAGATTCTATATTTTAGTTTCGTGCTAAGTCAGAGTATTTTTTTTTCTTTATTTTATTAGTGTTGTTTTCTCATTTTTAGTACCACATTGGTTGTGAGAAAGAGTCGTCGTTTTGTAAGCCTATACATAGGCATGAGTCAAATAAAATTATAATGGGTATTTGATTAATAAAAATTAGATTATTTTCTCAATTAAAAATGTCCTTGAATTTGGAGTGTGAAGCCCAATTCAACAAGTTTTGATGTAAAGCCCTAACCTATTATCCTTTTTCCCACTCTCTCAAACTATAGTTCCAATTCTAAATTCCCCTTTACAAAAGCCTTAGAAAATATTAATCTCTCAATTTCTCTCTCCTAATTTCCCTCAAAATCCCTTTTCTTTCGTGAAAGTCCGACACAAAATCCAAACAAATATAAAGTCTATGTTCATCTCTTCCCTCTCTCTTTCTCTGCTCTCTTGTCAACATCCTAACAACACCCTTTTTTCTTTCTCACGTGCGCAACAACTCCGCCGACCTTCGCCCCGTCTTCCCTCCTTTCCCCTATGTCAGCCCTCTCCTCTGACACTACCCTTGATCAACAACCCCGCCATCACCCCTAAAACTCGCCCTCATGCTCCTCCCGAGCACAACTGCAGCGCCACCAGCCAACTCCCTGTCTCCTATCCTCGCGTCGGCGCCTCCATCGCAGCTACCTGCCGATCACCACCTCCTCCTCTACTCTGACCTTCGCCACTGCCAACTGCCCTCTCTCCTGTGATGCTGATTCGCCACCACTTAGACGTCACCAACAACAATTCGACTTCAACTCTCCAAGGGGTTGTATCCGATTGCAAATCCGACCTGAATCCAACTAAATTGATTTGGGTTTAAGTCATTAAACTCAACTCCAAAATCTGACCCCGTGGCAGCTACCTGACCCACAAGCTACAGTGCGGACTTGATATCTCCAGACCTAACCCTTTCAAAGTGCAGACCCGATCCAAACCCACTAGCAGTACAGACCCATTTGCAAACCAGACTTGATTTTCAAGTCATATCTTAGTCGTTCAGAGTCAGGCTCGCGCGATTCTGGAAGCCTTGGACTCGTGGAGGTAAGAACTACACATCTACAACATCAAGGACACTGAGTCGAATCTTAGTAGGTGATTTCTTTTAATTCTATAGTCAGGTTATTTATCGGGTTACATGGTATAATTTTATCCCTAGAATATTATCACTGTTTCTTGATGTCCATTATAATATCGTGAGTTGTGAGAATCTGATAATCCTTATTCTGCTAATCCTTGATATTGTGAGTAGCACTATTGCGCTTATACCTAAATATGTGTGTTTGATTAATTTAGACTAGAATGGTCTGAATTATACATGTGACTGTTTGTTAAATCTATATGTTCAACACTACTAGTTTTAATTTATTTTCCTATCCAACGATCATAACTTGTTGATGAAGCGTGAGTTGAGTAACATTATCGCTAATTTTCAAACACTCACCGTGTTTTATATCAACTTGGTATCAGAGCACAATTAAGATAGGATATGATCATTTAGACACTTGCTAGAACTTTTATTGATTTTATCCTACTATTTTATAAGCCCTCCTTGATCTATTTTCTGAGTGCCCCTCATTTCCACCACCACTACCAGAGATTCATTCTAATAAAGTAGAGAAAACTGATAAATTTTTAGATGATAAAATTTCTTTAATAGAGATGGTGGAACCTGATGATATCTGATTCGTTAGAAAAGAAATCAGCCGAGAATACATGACTGGATCGTAGTGATTTGCAACAGATTAGCACAGTTGAATACAGAAAACAAAATCAATAAGAAAGTATGAAACCTCAATGAAGCTCTTGAGACAGGAAGCGAAGCTTTGGTCTGCCGACCAACTGCCTTCTTTGTAGCTCCATCTTCCGCATCACTATCATCATCCATATCCTCATCTCCAGAATCAGAAAAATGCGAGTATGATTCCATCTGCTTTGCCTGAAACTCAGAACAGGTCGGTTTTCAGTAATAACTCTTACACGAACAGTAAGATCAAGCTAGGAAAAGTAATATACTGATCGGAGAGAAGCATCAAAAACATGATATAGAAGCTTGTCTTTCATAGTATAACGTAGAAAGCAACTAGAACTTGCCTTTAGTCCAAATATGCTACTAAAATTCTGTAATTTGGTTATTTATTTAGCATGGAGGTATTAATTGTCCATGCCAGTCCACACAACACCGAAGTTAATGGTGAGGGTGAGATGTTTATATTTTAACTTGCCCGTGCACATCGAGTGCCTTTTTTATGGGGCCAAAACCTGACTTTTGTGCTAGTGGTATTTTTTTTAAAAAAAATATTTTTAAATACGCACCCGATAGGATTTGAACTTGGATTGCTATAATATCATGTTAAAGTCCGTGTCACTGCACCACAACTCCAAAATTAAAGTGAGAATTGAGGTATTTATATTTCAGCAGGATGAACTAACCAACATGTGTGCGAGGAACAATATTATACATATAAATAGCATACAGAGGAACCCATGCATGAAGTTAATGCTTCAAACTACATCATTCATCAAATTGCATATCCTCCATTGATTTATCAAACAGCGAGATCAT
>JAVJIF010024208.1:0-50108 GCA_038442645.1 Agave tequilana
GAGTAGATTTATATTTCTTGTGCTATATGTGGATGACATTCTATTAGCAAGTAACGATATAGATCTTCTACTTGAGATCAAGAGTTTTCTCTCAAAGAATTTTGAGATGAAAGATCTTGGAGACGCTTCTTTTGTGATAGGCATCCAGATTCAACGTGACAGGACACGTGGAATATTAGGTTTATCACAAAAGGCCTATATCGATAAGGTGCTAGATAGATATGGCATGAAAAATTGCTCTAGGAGAGATAAGTTAAGTCTGCCCTAATGTCCCAAGAACGATCTACAGAAAGAGTAAATGAAAGACATTCCATATGCATTGGCGGTTGGATGTCTGATGTGTGCTCAAGTTTGTACCCGTCCAGACATAGCATATACCGTTGAGAAACTTGGCAGATACTTGATCAATCATGGGATTGATCTCTAGAAGACTGCGAAGAAGGTAATGTGATATCCAAAGACTACATGAAATCTGATCAGTTGCAGCTGATTGGATACACAGGCTCAAATTATGCTGGATGTATTGGCAATAGGAAATCCACTTCATTTTACATTTTTCTTATTGTAAGAAGATGGTGGATTTAGTCGAGAGGCCATTACAGCTACACTGTGACAATAAGAGCTATAAAGCTCTGCTGCAATAGTGACAAGAGTTCAGCAAAGTTGAAGCATATCGACATCAAGTTTCTTGTCATCAATGATAAAGTTAGGAATCATATTTTGTCTGTTGATAGTGATGACACTATTCTTAACATTACAGATCCACTCATTAAAGGACTTTCACCTAAAGTATTCTTAGAGCATATTGCTCATATGGGGATGACTAGTCATTATGATATCCTGATTTTGTGAGAGTGGATAATTTTATGTAACAAACATTATTTCTAAGTGCACTTTATGGATATTTGTTGATTCTGATAAATAATTTTTAACTACTTTTTCCTAAAGTTTACTTTTGCGCATTTGAGTTTGTTGTATTAGCAGTTAGACTCATTGGAGTCATAAAGTGAGACTCGTTGGAGTCATAAGGCTAGACTCGTGGGAGTCATAAAGTGAAAACCAGTTGGAATTGTACCTTATTTGATCAGAGGATATTTCCATGCCACACGTCCACATTTGATCTATGTCGTTAGGGGTTCTGAAACTTGTGACGTGGAAGGTCCTACCTCGATTATACAGAAGGTAACGATCGCCATGTTCGGTGGTAGGATACTTAATGGACCAGATTATTTTGAAACGTGGTTTGTCGGCGGTTAAAGTTTTGACGTCATAAAGTTATGCATAATATCTATTCAGTATGACTTGCTTGGCCCAAGTGGAAGATTGTTAGACTTATTTTTGTTTTAAAGTCTAATTTATTTTGAGCCTAATCAAGTCAATTGGATATTTGCACCCGCCCACTTAACCTATGTTGTTTGACCCAATACAGAATTGATCAAACCTAAATGGTTTGGATCTAGACACGTTTTCAATTACACTTAGCCACGAGTGTATTTAAATTAGAATGTGGGACTCATCTACACGTGTGAAACTCGTGTTATAAATCAATGGCCTAGATCTATGATGAGTTGAACTAGGGTTTCTTGATGCTTTATATACCATGAGTAGGGTTCCCTCTCCACCAACAACAATGACCTAATCTCTCTCTTGGAGGCCTCTCATCTCCTCTAAGAATAAAGAAGAGAACTTGGTGGCTGGAGAGAAGAATCCTCTCCCTCAACTACGGCGTCCTCGAGATCGTGCAACCTTCGACATCCTCTTCGTGATGGAATCAGGTATGCCTAAAACCCTCCTTCCCTTTGATCATGATAAAGAGGCTTACAATATATGTGTAGATCTTGTATGGAATAAATTTAGATCTAAGAGTTGGAGCATAGAGTTACAAGAAATCAAACAAATATAAAATATCACGAGCCAAATCCATTAAACTTGGCCACTTGGGTGTAGAAACAATAACATACGGTCTAATTAATCATGGATTAATGTCTTGATTATTGATTTTTGAATAATTTATGATGACTAAATCGATTACTCATGTCATAATATAATTTTGGTAGGATTAATGAAAATTGAAATAAATATTCAAGTAAGACATCTACAAGTATAAAGACATATATATACATACATTGAGAATACAAAATATATATACTTACAAATACCTTCATGTGCATGAATGTAGTGGCATGAGGTACGCATATACCTAACTTTGTGCATACATATGAATGCATACGAGGAATAGAAAAGAATACAACACAAATACAACGTACTTGTTAATATATTATATGGGAGAGTCAGTGGAGGAAATGACTAATGAAGGTTAGTAGGAGGTGGGGAGGATAATGGGGAGATGAGAAATTGTGAAGGTCATGTGAAACTTAGATAAAAAAATAAAGGGAAATTTATAGAGCTATAAACATGAGAAAATCACAATCTCTCACTTCCCTTTTTCTCTCTTTGAGCTTTACCCACGTCCTCTCTCTCAAAATCTTGCTCGTCTCTCTCTCCGTCGCAAGATCCCTCTCCTCTCTCTTGTTATGGGGGCCGGCGGCAGCAAGCCAGGCCGACAAGGTTCACGGGCGTGGGTGCGCGCGCATGGGCATTGTTGGCCTAAAGGTTCATTATTCTAGTTTTGATGATGACTAACTCATGTAGCTATAATACAAATGATCTTGTGATGTTTAAGTTACAATTTAAATCAAGATCTTGGTTTAGTGCTTAGATTCATCAT
Source organism: Agave tequilana (assembly GCA_038442645.1). Taxonomy (NCBI): domain Eukaryota; kingdom Viridiplantae; phylum Streptophyta; class Magnoliopsida; order Asparagales; family Asparagaceae; genus Agave; species Agave tequilana. Next base: position 2,729 of record JAVJIF010024208.1, read on the forward strand.
TAGATTCAAAGTCAAGGTTTGAAGCTAGCATGTCTTAATTTAGGAGCTCAATCACAGAGATCACCTCTAGCACTCAAGAAGGAGTCAAGCTTAACAAGAATCATGTTTGATCAAGTCACGATGAGAGGAAGATTATATCAAGAAGAAGATTTATGTTTGTAAAGTTATTTAAATTCTTGTAAAGTTTAGATTAGAATTGATAGCTCAAACTTACATACACGCCAAAGTTTGATATTGATTTTCAAGATCAAAAGTTTTAGTTTTAGTTTTAATAAAATGAGTTTGAATTGTGTTTGGTTTAACTGGTTTATATTTAAAGTTTAGTTTTTATAAAATTAAGTTCTATTGTAAAATGAACTTGAAATTACAGAAAGAAGTTCATGTTGGAAACTTGGAATTGTCCAGATGAGAATTTGAGCTGAATTTTAGGCGGGACCAGGTGCTCAGAATACGTGGCAGATGGTTGGAATGTGTTCTTTTTTCATTGGAGATGAACATAGTCTATTCACATGTTCAAATCCGTTTCTGAATGAATGAGATATTCAAGTCAGAAGCTGACATAAAAGCAAAGCTAAATGAGACTAAAAAGAGTGAAAACTTTTTAATCTAATATTGAAAATGGTATGCGAATGGATGAGTATGTTAAGCAAACAGACATGCCTATACGGAACGGCTACGCCTGTTTTGACTGAATGGATGTGTCTATTCGGAGACAACCCTGTTCAACCGAATGAATGTGTCTGTTAGACGAATGGATATGCTTGTTCGGAACAGTTGCGCCCGTTCCAACTGAACAGACGTGTTTATTCGGAATGGTTATGCTCATTCCGATCGAACAAATGTGTCTACTTCGAAAAGCTTCCTCTGAATTCTTACATAAATGACAGGATTTTACTCCAAAATGAATCACCCAAAACTCAGAATAACAACAACCACAAGAATAAATGAGTTCAAGAAAATTTTATTGAATTTCTTTCAGAATTCTGGTTTTTGGTCTGTGTTCTTTTTCTACTTCCGTTCTTTAAATAAGTGGAAGATACGAGTCAATCTTGATTAGACTATATGTGATTTTGTAAAGTGCTGCACATAACACGTGAAAAAGTATTGTATTTTGGAGACTAGCATCTATTATCTCGTATGCACTAGCATCTATTATCTCGTATGTACCGTAGCGCGGGACGTAATTGTCTTAAAGAGATTCGATTTTTGTGTATCTCACTATAAAATATGATTTTACTCTATTACTCTATCTGTTCATACTAACTTTTAGCGTTGCAAGAATGATTGAATTTTAATATATTCTCTGTCTATTTGAACTAATATTTTTATTGCATGGATTATGTTGAATAAAGTATTCATGCTGAAATAATTTATTTTGATAAATATTACTGCTAGGTAATTATTGTTGAATTATTTATCTTGCTAATTTATTATTACAACAAGATTGACTAAATACCAGTTCGATTGGTGTCTAAGAAAGGGATTTAAAATATGGTCCTATAATTAAGGAACATTTAATTGAATGGAAAACCTTTCACCTAATGTCATCGATCTGACCGATTAAACGTTGATCTTGATCTTGAATTGAACGACCAACAGTTCAAATGTTTCTAATATGTGATGATTTTTTTATTAAACGTTCCTTAATTATAAGATAAAAATCAAAATGAGATAAAAATATTCGAAAAAGAAAAAGAGCAGATAAGCATGACGACCCCAATAGAGGAATGTGAAGAAACACAAATAAGATAAATTAAGAGATAGAAAATCTTGAACATATAAAATTCATGAGATCTCTATTAATTATGTCAATACAGGAGGATTATGGAATCGAAATGAGATGAAAAATATTGATGAAATATTTTCCTATTCCCCAGTATGTGATATTGTTAAAGGAAGTGAGAATTCTGAATTAAGATCCGTCACTGAATTCAAAACAGACGTGATTGGATTAAATGGAAAGGCGCTATACAGGCTGAATTGAATTCGCTCAACGAGCGAAAAGTATTTGAATTTATTGTCCTCACAACTGAAGCCATGAGACCACTTGGATACAATGGGGTTTTGTGTGAAAGCGCAATGAGAAAAACGAGATTGTTAGGTGTAAAGCTCGACTTGTTGCACAAGATTTTTTACAAAGATCTGAAACTGATTATGAGGAACATATTCTTCAGTGATGGTTACAATTACGTTTAAATATTTAATCAGCCTATCAGTTTCTAAAGATTTAGAAATACATCATATGGATATTGTAACAGCTTATTTATATGATCGCGTGATAGCGATATTTATATAAAAATCCCTATAGCATTTAAGATGTCTGAAATATCAAGTTCAAAACCCAACCAAAGGGTTATATTCGATCAAATTACAAAGATCATTATACAGTTTAAAGCAATTAGGACGCATGAGGTATAATCGCTTAAGCGAGTATTTATTAAAGGAATGATATGTGAATAATCCTATATGCCAATGTATTTTTATAAAGAAAACAATATCCAGATTCATTATCATTGCTGTCTATGTTGATGATTTAAATATCAATGGGACTCATAAAGAAATTCTAGAAGCAGTGATATACTTAAAAAATGAATTTGAAATGAAAGAACTTGGAGAAATCAAATAGTGTATTGGTTTACAGATTTAACACCTTCAGAGTAGAATACTTTTGTATCAATCAAATTATACTGAAAAGGTCTTACTCTTTAGCATGGATAAGGCGAATCCTTTAAGTACTCCAATGGTTGTTGGATCATTGAATGTGAAAAAAGATCGATTTTTCCCTCGCGAAGATAATGAAGAGGTTATTGGTCCTGAAGTACCATACTAAGTGCAATTAAAGCTCTTATATATCTTAATAATTGTACCTGACCAGATATAGCATTTGCTACTAATCTATTAGTAAGATTTAACTCATCTCCTATACGAAAACGTTGAGAAATTAAACATATATTTTGTTATTTTCAATGAACAGCTAATTTGGGTTTGTTTTGTTCCAGAAGATCAAAATAAGAAATGATTAGATATGTAGATGCAGATTGCCTATCAGATTTAAATAAAGCGAGATCTCAAATAGGATATGTGCTCACATATGTAGGTGTTGCGATCTCTTGGCGTTCACAAAATAAACACTTTTTGCCACTTCTTCGAATCATACTGAAGTCATGTTGCTCCATGAAGTAAGTCGAGAATGTGTATGGCTGAGATATGTAACTCAACATATTCAAGCAACTTGTAGATTACCAGTCGATAGACAATACTGTTTGAAGATAATGCTACATGCATCGCTCAAATGAAGGAATGATTCAACAAAAGTGATCGAACTAAGCACATTCCTCCAAGTTCTTCTCATTTAGCCAAGAACTTGAAAAGGATAAGGAAATTAATATTCAATATATTCAATTAAGTGATAATGTGACAAATCTCTTCACAAAAGGCACTTCCCACTACAACTCTCAGAAAGCTTATTCGAGATATCGAGATGCGTCATCTGCGAGATTTATGAAGAAGAATTACTCACGCCAACTTGAGGGGAGCTTATATGACTGTACTATTTTTTCCTTATTATGGTTTTGTCCCACAGGATTTTCCTGGTAAGATTTTTAACGAGGCAGCATAAAACACGTATACAAAGATGATGTGCTCTTTTTTCCTTCGCTATGATTTTATCCCACTAAATTTTCCTAACTAGATTTTTAATTAGACATCAAAAATGGCGGACATCTAAGGGGGAGTGTTAAAAATGAGATGTTGCCCACCAACTAAGCATAGTAAAAGTTATTGTGCAATGACGTAAGCGATGACGCCAACATGCAAATAGTGACTGTATAGTACCCCAAAGTTGTTTTCCATATAATTTGTAAAGGGAAAAACTTACAATAAAAAGGGTTGAGGAGCTAAATTACAAGTATTCTTAAAAAGATTACAAGTAGAATCTCCTCAGAGATTCTGGAGAAGTGTGCCGATAGGAGTCTGGTCAGCGTGCGATCACTTTGTCCCTTTGACGATGCGAGCGATGAGATTCCCTTCTCGCCTGGTTCGGAGAATCAGAGAACAGAAGGTTGGTAAAACCCTCTTACTACTTCTCAAAACCGCCTTCAATTATGAATTCCTTCTCGCCTGGTTCCGGAGATTTCCTTGAGAAGAAGGTATTAGGGTATCAGCACCCTGATTAGAGAAGCAATTCTCTATAAAGTCTCTGAATTCAAGAACGCACGGTGCTTTGTGAAGAAGTCTCTGCTTGTGGAGTCTTCTCTCTTGCGTATCGCCTCCCCTTTCTACCTCTGGAGGTGGTCCTCTATTTATAGGGAGAGCAGGGGTATAATTATCTCTTAAAAAATATGGAAACAGATTGAATCAAATCTGTTTAAATCTGGAAAGTAGCCTTGCTGCGAGGCTAGGATCAGCTCCTGGGAAGCTAAAAATGGCAGGTCGGTTGATCCTCTTGATCTGTTTTGATCCTTTCTATATCGTTGGAGGATTTTCCCTGATCTTCTTACTCGTTTTAGAAGAGTCAAGAGATTGTGGCAATCAACTGCCAAATTTGATCTCAGATTTGATCTTGATTGGATTTGATCTCAATCCTGATTAGATTTGATCCCGATTAGATCCGATCTCATCTGGAGATTTGATTGGTCAAAGGTTGAGCATAGCAGACCAGCAGCGGCGATGCCTGCTTTGAACTCACAGCGGAGCTGGAGGCAGTATCTGGCGAAGTTAGAAGAAAGCTCTTCAGCGGAGCTAGATGTCGTCTGTGGCGAAGCTACCGCATACCCTTTCTGCGCAGTTGCGTGTGGCTTCAGGCGAAGCTATAAGTTAGCTTCCTGGCGGAGCTTTGAATGGCTTCAAGGCGAAGTTGGATGATCTTAGCCTCTCAGGCGAGGCTATCCCTTTGGGCTCTTGTGATGCTAAGTGCTAGCATCTTAGACCTGCTGAGGTCTGTTTAGAGGCAATCCGGGCTTACTGTCTGCTTGATGGATCAGTGGAGTCCATTTGCTTCCTTGTCCCTCGAGATGGGTGAAAACTGGTCGTCAGCTTGTCTGTCACTCGTCTTTTGTAAATGTCAACAAGTTTAGACATTGTTCAGACCAGTAAGAATCTTGTCTTTTTTAAGTGTCAACAAAAGTTTCTCTATAAATAGGTACTTTCTGATTCATTTTAAGTGCAGTTAAGAAATCAATAAGAATTTTCCTTCCAACTATCTCTCTATATAATTCTCTTAGTGTTATATTTCTTAGGTTTTACAATACTTTCTTATTTTCTAACATATATATCTTTTGTTGGCCCAGAGACCATTAGCCCTAGTTTTGATGATAACAAAATATATGTAGTTATGTTTTTTACAATTTTGTTCAATGAAGTTTCAGGTTATCTCGTTGTTGCATTTCGGCTCCATCACAAGACTGACAAGTTTGAAAGTCCAAAAGATGTAGATCGCAGAGCCTAAGCACATAGACGAGCTCAAGAATCAAGTTTGTAAAAGAAGACTACATCATGATTTGTATTATTGCTTTTTAGATAGAATTTATTGTCGTTTGTTAAAACCAACATGATATAGGTTGATTGCTTTTGGGATTGACACAGACACATCTTTCATGCTTCTAAGTATTTTTGAAAAGAGTTCAAACTATTCTCTTTTCCGTTATCAAGATCAAGTTTCAGAAAAACAAGTTTCGAAAAAATTGGATTTCGATTTAGAAAAGTGTTTTTACAAAATATAGTTCTAATTTTATTTTGTGTTGATCTATGATCACACACTGGTTCTATCAAGTCCCCAGAACTCTATTTTATGTTTAAATATCAAAGTTTATTTTGTCAAAAAAAGTTTGGTTTCAAAAAGATTTCAATAACTAGCTTTTGGCCTAAAGTCGGTTGACCGGCCGGTCGACCGTAGGCAGAGCAATTTTGCTCTGTCGGTCGACCAGGTGGTCAACCGACATGCACCAAAGTGCATTTGTGCACTTCGATCGACCGGGCTGTCGACTGACTGCAAGAGCTTTGCTCTCGGTTGGGTCCGGTCGATCGCCCCGATCGATCGACATAGAGTTTAGCTCTCTGGTTGGGAACAACGGTCGATCGACCGATCGACCGCTATCTCCAACGGTCGAAAATTCGACCGTTGGCGGTCTACCGTCCGCTCGATCGGTAGAAGGATTTTCTTCTGAATTTTTCCCATTGGTTGTATTCTATTTTGTCTTTTTCTGGGTCTTTTTCCAATGACTCATTTGGATTTTTTCCTCATGTTTTCATCCCAAGTAATAGTGGGACTGTAGACTTATCCTGATGGTGAGTCGGCCCACACCGCATCCATTTTGCTCCACGATGATGATAACCCCGCTTTAGTTAGGAATGAGGAGGTGGAGTATTATACTCTCACCGGCCAAGTCTTGACTAAAATCGTTTTCTATAACCTCTTGCCTAAATCAGGGAGTATAGTCACGCCAGAGGTTCTGCTCTTTTCCTGATCTATTACCTTCTGAAAGGCATTAGAATTAGCATTCCAAAACTCATCATCGACTATATGACGTCCGATCACCTTCTAGTCCCAAACCGACATTTGCCCTTTGGAATGCTTATTACACGTCTTCTAAACAACTCCGTTTTGATCTTTCCACTGAGCGGTCCATCGAACTGTCAGTTGACATCAACAACACTCTCCTCAAGAGGATGCGTGTTAGGGAGCGTGCTCCTGCTCCTCAGCCGCAGCCTATCATTCCTGTTGTTGCTCCAGGATCTTCTTCCGGTTCTTCTGCTTCCTTTGATTCCTATCATGCTCTCACCACTCAGCTTCGGGAGCATAGCCAGCAGATGTCTGCTGAGATGACCTCCACTTTCAGCGACTAGAGCAGCGAGTGGATAATGATCTCAACCACATCTGTGATTCCATTCGCTATATGCAGACCTGCCTCCATGACATCTACCACAGGCACACTTGGTCGGCTCCTCTTCCGCGTGGTCGCTCACAGCCACTTCCGTCCGCCGGTCCTCCTTTTGACGCATGGGTTCCTCCTCATGCTGTTCCTGAGGCACCAGCTTCTCCTGAAGACCCTGATTTTCAGGAGAACTGACCCCTTTTGTTGATGACAAAAAGGGGGAGAGTTATTTGATGGAGTTATTATGGGAGTTGGCTTTTATTCTTTTATGTTTTATTTTCTGTATTTGGATTTGAGTATGTTTGTGTTGAGTATGTTGTTTATTGTGTGTTCATGTGTATTTGGTGTTTATTTGGTCTAAACCTCCTATGTGTATGGACATATTTATTTCTGATATGCTGTTACATTTTTATTGTCTCTATATGGTATCTGTGTCTATGGTTATTATGTTTCTTATTCCTTGTTGATCCAACCATCTACCACTTGTTTTGGAGGTTGGAGGTATTTTTGGATGGATAGAGGTAACCATTTGTGCATACATTTTCATATCGTTATACTATTGCTAGATGGTTTGACATATATTCTAACTGTTATATTCTTTATATATGCTTTTATTGTGCATTTAGCTCTTTTATGACTTATTCTTATATATGCATGTGTTAAGGGGGAGTTTCACTTGAAGTCTCTTCCCAAAATATTTGTAATAACTCCATATGTTTTGTCATCATAAAATAGGGGGAGATTGTTGGCCCATAGGCCATTTGCCCTTTTTTTTGATGATAACAAACTATATGTAGTTAGATATTAACAAAAGTGTTTAATTAAGTTTCAGGAAAAATATTATGTTGTATTTCGGCTCCAATACAAGACTCACACATTTGGAAGTCAATAAGATTTAGATCCTAGAACCTAGCACACTAGAAGAGCTCAAGGATCAAGCATATCAAGAAGACTGTTTCAAGATTCGTATCTTTACCATTTTCCAGTTTAGTTAGGATTTATAGATATTTGTCAAACCAAGATGAAAGAAGTTGATAACTTTTGGGATTGTCACACACACACACACATTTCATAATCCTTTAGTGTTTTCATACAAAACTCTATTACATGGTTTCTTACCGAGATTCAAAAAAATCAAGTTTCAGAAAATCAGGTTTCGAAAAACAAGTTTTGGAAAAACCAGTTTTTGTCTTTAGAAAAGATTTTTATCAAAATATAGTTCTAAATCATTTGATGTTGATCTATAATCACACTCTACTTACTCTAAGCCCTAGAACTCTATTTTATATCCACATATCAAAAGAAATTTTATAAGAAAAATTTTGACTTCAAAATATATTCAAAATCCTATTTTTGGTCCTCAGCCGAAGCAAGAGCAGTGATGTCTGTTTATTCCGGTCGACCGGGACGGTCGACTGACAGAGAGTTTTAACTCTCTGTTTGGGATCCAGGGTCGATCGGCCGGTCGACCGCTTTCCCAACGGTCGGAAATCCGACCGTTGGCGGTTGACCGCCCGGTCGACCAACTGCAGAGAAATCTGCTGAGTTGGCTCCCAACGACTAGTTTTTATTTTGTCTTTTGTTGGGTCTTCTCCCAACGAATCTATTAGGTTTTCTAACCTCATTTTCATCCCCTATAAATAGGGGGAGTATGAAACAACTCAAGAACAAGATTTACAAGCCTCATATCAAGTTTTTCAAAGTTTAGCCTCTTTACAAAAAGAATTTTCTTGAGCCAAGTATTTCCAAAGCTTTAGTATTTTTAGCGTGATCCGTTTCCTCTACTTCTCTACTAGATATTTAACACTACACAATTCCAAGTGTTTCATTTCCTCATCTTGGTTGTAGGGTTGTGCTTGTGAGCTATCTTTGTGGTCAAGTGTTGATCACCGTTTTTCTTCGATTGAGAAGTTGTAGAGGTTGCGGCATCGAGCGATCTAGTGAGCTCCTAGTTGGTGTTGCGGTACCGTGAGAAAGTACAAGTGTGTCCGAAGAGTTCTAGTGAGAACTTGTAATCGATTGAAGATCCAGTGGGGGATCGCTCATAGTGGAAATCCTTCATCGTGTTGAAGACGGGGACGTAGAGCAGTGGCTCGAACCTCGAAACATATTCTTGTGTTTGCGATTGTCTACAATCTCTCTAAACTCTACTTCTTACTTTACTTGCACTTATATTGCTTACTCTATTGCAAGATCTACCTAATTGTTTGTGTTTATTTGTTTTTAATTTCGCATTATTTGCCATTAAGTATAGTAATCACCTATTCACCCCCCTCTAGGTGATTTTCATAATCCTATTATAGTATCATGAGTGTCCAAAATAGTGTGTGCACAAAGAATATATATAAAACAGACAATACATGAAATACAGAATATATGTGTACACGAGTAGTATGCTACCACAAAATGTGTAACATGTATCAGGAAGTGTCATAAGGGATACAGGTAACATGAGTAGCATGATAGTGGATAAATTATCAGGAACAGTAACAAGTACAACTAAACAATAGTATACATGTATCAGGCAAGTCATGTGATTTATAACAATCAATATCCCTTGATATTTTAATCAATCTCTTCCAGTGTTCTATACCACTGGAAATTCATACTGGAGCCGGCACTCCAGACGAATCCATCTGGACATGGCATACGGGTACCATTATCCAAACGAGAGAATGACCAAATAACAAGTGTTCCCGATGTCACTATTGTTTATACCGTTTTATTATGGTAATTGAAAACCCAATGGTCGGGAAGCTCTAGTCGGGTGAGTTTATCCCGTGCATACCCGGGACAACAACATTAAACAAACCCCTGGCTGCTGAGACCAGGGCTACCCGCTAGGGCAGGAGCAAGAAACAAGAAGCTCAATGAGTTATATACAATACAAATGGTAACCTGCACTATCACGTTCCCTGCAGTGGGACAAACAATGGATCCAGATATCCACTTGACATGACCTAGTCAACCGTCAAGTCTTCTCCATCTCCAAGTTATATTCATTATGTTAAACTACACAGTATTTCAAGAACTAGAACAGTACATGGTACAAGTAATAGATAATAGGACACGAGCTTTGTTGATATCATGAAATAAGATAACAGAAAACGATATACAAGAGATGTGGGATTCTAGAGGTGGCCCCCGTGGCTGAGATCCACGTGGCACTTAGTTCCATACATCGCGTATCAATAACACTCATGTCCAGTAATGAGAATATCAATATAAGTAACAGGAAACAATCATGTAATGGGATGACAGGAATATACATGTAGCAATTGTCCATGTAATGTGAATGGTGATACACACGACAATAATATAATAATCAATGCATGTATACCAGTGAATATATGTAACAGTGGTGTATATACATGACATAACTGTGTACAGAGTATCCAGGAAATGATGATAACTGGTGTATCCATGTATCAGTGAAACATGAAGAAGACATAAATGATGTCATGTGTAATAGTATATGTGTAACGGTAAAACATGACTAAAATAATAATATCGGTGCTGCAGGATATGTGTGACATGTACACAAGTACATACAATAACAGTGTTCAACAAAACATATATTCACGTGCACTATCAGTGTCCCTTCTCCTGTGCCCTAGAGTATGCGTGTAACTGGGATGCAGGTACCCAAAATATAAAGGTAGTGGCTCAGTATTGTCATTGGGTTGGTACGGTGGCTATACCACATAATCGAATGTCAGATTGCCGATTATAATAATTACAAGAGTGATTACAATAAGATTCATATGATAGATATCACAAAATTATTATTATATATAATTATCTATACTTAAGTATCAATGTTAAAGAACAACCATGTATATTCTTAACTACAGTGATTTTTCAATACTTACATTTTATTAAATAATATTTATGATAATCAAGATTTATTAAATAAAAAATCAACCAATGTCATTACACACAATAAAATAATTTATAGAAGAAAAGCACTCACAACACTGGCCATGGGAAGGTGGCTCTCTTTCCCACGATCGTAACGATTCTAGAAGCATCCAAATTGGACTCCGGATGCTCCAGATAGCGCCTGAATACTAAATTCAACATAAATAGGTTAAATATGTAATTAATAAGGATTAAAATGCAATAAGTATTATTTAACAAGGGGATTTATGGAAAAGTACCTTTATTGGGTTTAGAAGCGGGTTTGGGCAGATATTGGATCGAGTTTGGATCTAAAACCCAAACCCATAACTTAAGTAATGGGTTATTGGGTTGTAATCGGGTTAAGTCCCAACCCAATAAGGTTATTGGGTTCGGGTTTACACCCGAACCCGATAGAACAAAACAGCAGCAGCGGCGGCAGCGTTCACTGCTGCACACTGTGGCTGGCCAGCGAAGCTGGCTGGCGGCGAGGGATACCTGCCGACGGTGGGTGTAGCCGCCGGCAGCTGTCTGAGAGAGAAAGGGAGAGGGAGAGAAAAGAGAGAGAGAGAGAGAGAGAGAGAGAGCAACACAGGAAAAAGAAGAAAAAGGAGAAGATGAAGAAGAAGAAGAGAAGAAGAAGGAGAAGGTGGTGGCCCAGTTGGGGGCGTCAGGCCGCGGGCGCGGGGCAGGACCGCCCCCTGGCTTGGACTGGAGCAGTGAATGGGGGGGGAGACAAGAAGGAAAGAGAAGAGAGAGGGAAATGGTTTATAGAGGAGGAAGAGAAAGGCGGTGGGCTAAGGCGATGGAGTGAGTCGGTGGGAAAAAAGGAAAAATCCAGAGAAGGGTAGAAAGGGAAAGAAAAAGAAAGAAAGGAATAAATTTGATTAAATTAATATTATTTAATTGCGCCTAAAATTCAACTAGTTTCGAACATTTCCCAAAAATGCTGAAAAATAGAGAATATTACGCGGAGGGGGAATGTGAAATCAGATTCTAGAAATCTTTTTCGGTTTGCAAGTTAAAAATCATAGAATGTATCACCGATACCGGACGACACCGGTTTGGCTAGATTTTGAAATAGTTCAGAAAAATCTCCAAAATATGCTAACGTAGAAAATGTAATTCTAAAGCACAAGGTGGAAGTAGATTCTCAAAATTCAACACCATTTGTGAATTAAAAATCATAGAGCCGATTACCGGTATCGGTCGACACCGACTACAGAGATTTTCCAAAATAATCCAGAAAAATTCTAAAAATTCTGAAAAATCTAAAATATTAGAAAATGATATCTGAAACTGAAACTGGCTCAATCTGAGTACCAGAAGGGTTAAATAAATTCTGTATGTTGTATCGAGTACTGATACTGTGGTACGTATATCGAGGATAGGGGTTACAAAAATTATTAAATATTAAATTGTTATTAATAATAAACTAAATCAAGTAATTAATAAACGATAGAGCTATCATCTATTTTAATATATAATCATTTTATAAATCATAATATATACACTAAATTTAAGATTTTTTTTAAATTTATTTTTTATTACACGTACGAAAAATCTAGCTTTTAACTTTTTTTCACCTTTTTATCCAAGCGACTCTCGAACATTTGGGATTTTTTTTTTTTTTTTTTGCTGACTATATTTTTCGTCACCGCGGTCACCGCGCCCGTATGGGCGCCACCCGACCGAATGACTCCTAAGTAGTGGTGACCGCAGCGAACGAGTGACGCGACGAGCCAAATGGAACTAAACATTTGGGCAGTGGGCAGAAATAGGGGCCCCATGATTGAGCCCAGAATCCCGGTTGACCAACGGGGTCAACAATTCGGAGAAAGACAAACCAGGACACCCTCACCTCTCGAAATTACGCCCCAAGTATCAGCGCATTTCAGTAAAATAAAAAACCACGCGCAACTGCAATTACCCGGGAAATCGTTTTGGACTTCTTTTACTTTCCCTCCCTAAAAAAAATACAGTATCGAATTAAAAAAAATATAAGAAAGTAATAGTCTCCGTTACAGAGCGTGTTCTAGAGACATCCAGAAAAGAGACGAACAACTCCCCACCGCGTCCGCCCTCGGCCTCTATTTCTCCCATTCCTCGACCGGGCTTCAATCTTCAGTGTTAAGTGTCGAAACCCGAGAGAGAGAGAGAGAGAGAGAGAGAGAGAGAGAGAGTCGATTTGTAGAGATTGGTTCGTGTTAGGGTTAGGGTTTTTTGCGAGAGTTGGGGAAGATGGCAGGATTCATGTCGGCGAAGACGAAGAGGAAGGATTTGGATGAGATTTATGATGAATTCTCGGAATTTTCGCACAATTCGCCGGCGAGAAAGATTAGGAGTCTGGTGATTAACTTTACTTTGTTCGGTTTCTTCTTAATTTTCCTTTTAGTTTGATTATTTAGTAATTTTTCCAGTCTTTTATTTCTGGCATATTGATTTTGGTGTCTGATTTGAGAAAACATTAGTAGCATTTAATATGTGAGGTTGGCCCCAAAATAAGAAAGAAAAAGCGTAACTTAAGATTTGTTGTTCGTTTGTAGAGTTAATTCTGGTAGTTTATCTATGAATCTGATGCTATGGTGATTTAGAAGGGTTTTTTTTTCAATTTATATTGTTGCTATCGTTTTGTTTAATTTAGGTAATTAAGTTTTAAATTTGACAAGTACTCGCAACCTTTTTTCCCCTCTTTTTTTCTTTTTCTCTGCCACCAATCATGTTGGGCGTGTTTGGATGTAAGGAATCCGAGTGAAGTGAGGAAGTGGGGTAGTATAATTGCTCATTTCCCTATCTATCCAAACACCGGAAAAGGAAAATAAGAAAAACCCCTTTTCCCTTTTTCATCTCTCTTTTACACAACCATTTTCTCACTTCTAGAGTGCTACAGTTAATTTTGTGGTCATGTAAATCTCATTTATAATAAGTTATAGCATAAAACAGTTAATTTTTTGGTCATGTAAATCTCACTTGCATTCTAATTACAATCTATTTTTTATTTTTCTTAATTAATTTTTATTTTAATATTATTTTGCGGTCAATTTTGTGGTCAACTTTTCCATTTCCACTTTTCATTACCATCCAAACACCGGAAACGACAAAACATTTTCCAACCACACTTCCCAACAACCATCCAAACACCAGAAAACTTACTACTTATTTCCCTTTTTCCTAAAGGAAATAAATCTTACTTCCTACTTCCTCACTTCACACCAATTCCTTAAATCCAAACAGACCCGTTATTGATATTGTCAGGAAATGAGGATTTTGATTTTTTTCTGCTTTTAATTCGATATGTGCTGATGATTACATCTGAAATTAACTTCTTTAGCCACTTATTATGCTTTAGGATACTGAATTGCCTCCAATTATGGAAGAGGAAGATCCAGCATTAGTGGTCGAGCAACAAATGCCGCCTGAGTTAGCGATCAGTGCAGCACCAGAATTGGGGTCGGCAATGATAGATGCTGAGCCTCCTCCTCCTCTGAATGAAGAGAGGGCCCTGGTTCTTTACAAACCTGTTGATAGCCCATTTGTTCCGTCGCCTAGTTCATCAGATGTTTCCTTTAGAGTCCATTGTGACTTGGTTAGCGGTCTTAAGAGTGTCATTTTCTTTCAACTTTTTAATTTTATATCATGATACATGTTTGCCCCAGAGACCATAGATCTTGGTAACAAGGTCTGTTTTATCTATAAGATTGTTGCCAATGCAAGTAAATTTTGACCAGTCATATTCTATACTAATTTAGTTCTGCTAGTTTCCCTCGTATTTATATCCCCCTTTGCAATAAACTTTTACAGTCATAGGTTTCTCTAATAGAGTAACAGTTCATGTTCTATGATAAAATAAAGCTTTATAGTGCCAGCTACTGTTTCTCTATTCTGGATTTTGTAGTGTATGTTGTCATATGCATATGAAGCTTGAAACAGAACTAAAATGTCCTAGGAGACGTGTTCCAGTAGAAATTGTCAGGAACATTAGATTCCACATGTCAGTTAGTGGACTTTACACTTGTTTGAATCTGTTCAGTCCTTTTCTCAAAAGCAAAAGGACATAAAACATTAACAAACCCCCCCCCCCCCCCCCCCAACCCACCCACCAACAAGTCAATTGCATTCCCGCCCAGGTGTCTGGGATAAAGCATTTGCATTCATGGGTGCGTGCAAAGGTCTTAGCCCATGTAGCTCTCTCGTAGAAAATATGCCGCCACAGATGCACCGCTGGTTGCGGCATCATGCTCCTAATGGTTTCGTAGCCTTGTAAGTTGTAACCTAGAAGATTTTGGCCCAGACAACTACCACATCTTCTATTGGTAAATCAGTAGGCAGTGCAGATTTTAATTTAGCTAGCTCGTAATAAAGTTGCTATGATAGCTTTTATTCTTTAAGAAGTAGCTAAAATGCAACCTTCCCTTTCTCTGTTTCACATGTTGGATCGTCATGTTTCTCCCATTTTATTCCAAAAAACAATAATATTAAAAGCATTTTTGGTATATTTCTCCCATCTTTGTTTTCAAAACAAAAAAAACATTGAAACTGTATTGTCCTATTTTTCACATCTTTATTTTCAATAAAGAAAACATTGAAACTGTAGTCATATTTTTTGCATCTTTATTTCCAATAAAGAAAACATTGAAACTGTATTGTCATATTTCTCGCATCTTTATTTCCAAGACAAAAACATTCAAATTATGTTAACCGGTGGAACATTAAGCATTCACATGCCAACGGAGATCTTTTTGTCGATTTATATTGTTGACAATGATAAATAATGTTTGCTTGTAAATGAGCTCCAGCTTGACATTTTTAAAGCGTGCATTAAGAATGCTTTTTGCTGGTATTTCATTTGCCTGCTGGTGCTTCCTTGCGAGCATTTTAGTTACTTGCTTTGTTAATGGTTGCTTTGTCACCTACTTTCAACGTGATATAAAAATAAGAGAAGGAATAGAAAGGGAAAAAGATGGGGAAAATATCTGCACATGTTTCTAATGGGCAACTGTAGGGAGCTGTAGGATTTTATTTCAATGAAGAATTTTGGTGATTACTTGTAGGTGGGTCAGTGTGAATTTGTCGAATTAATGCCTTACAGTTTGCTGATTTTTTTGGCAGATAAAGCTTTCTGGCCCGCAAATCCTAATGTTGTGACTGTGGAAGAAGTTCCTATGGACTACAAACCAGCATCTGCTAACAATTCTTTAGCTGTCGTTCCCCGGTACCATCGCAGGCCTCTTCGGCTGCAGTGTCTGAATCAAAGAATCATGCAAGTGGAGGAGTTGATGGAGGCAGAAGAGGAAGCTGGAGGTGCATCTATGGAAATTGAGGAAGATAGATAGCATGCTAGCATCGGTGGTGCGGGAGAAGGTTTGCATCAGTGGCCACAACATTGTCTGATCCCACAGCCCCCACAAAACACCTCGACCCCTATCATGTGGTCATGGGGATAGGAGAAGTCGCAAAAGACGGCAGAGGGGTAGTATGTTGTTATTTTGATCCATTGTGTTGTGGTAGTGTACTTCTGTAGGAGGCTGAGCTATTGCCTGTGGTTGATGAGGATGAACTACTGCCCGCCATTCTGTATATTCTTATGTTTGCATCAGGCTTAGAGCCATTCTAGACATCTTCATGTTTTTCAGTTCGGTGCTGTTCCCTGTTTTCTCTTAGTTTGTAGCTCTTCGTTGTATGGCCTTTTAGCTCTTGTAAAGGAAAAATGTTGCTTGTATGATTCTTGTCTATTGTGAACGCTTTCTCTTTGGTTACAACACTTGGTCAGATATGGCGGAACAATGAATCCATTTTGAAAATGTTTGGGAGACGCATTGTTTTTGGACACTATTTTGCATGTTAAAGCTGTTTATAGTTTATTGATACGGATTTCTTTCTATTATTAAGAAGCCTAAAGTCGACTATTAATGAGATTAAATTTGACGTGTTGTTGTGTTCATGTGATAGGGAACTAGAACGAGTAATTTTTCAAAGGGAAAGGGGAGTAGAACGAGTACACAACGATTTGGGGACCTCAAATAGGCTCTTTTTATGCTGCAGAGCTCGCAAGTATCCTGGATAACTGTATTTAATTGTTACTACGCATTGATTAAATTGCTATTTCATGTTGTCAGATAGAATATAACCACAACGGCATGTGATTTACATTTTGAAGTACAAATTGCTGAAGCAGAAAGCTCTAGTAATTTTCAATAGTTAGCGTATTTGTTTTAATGTGTGCCTGTCTTTCGGCAGCACGAAATCTATAAATTTGCAGCAGAAGAGTAACAATTCTAACTTGTCATTAACCAAGAGAAGCAACGGTATGCATTTTTTTCCCAATCAACTTCATTCCTAGTTGCATTATTTAAGATAAAACTACAAGGAGTTCTATCTCAAAAAAGACTACAAGGAGCCAAACAACGGTAAAAAACAAAGCAAAAATAAATTCACAACCGTAATACAAAGGAAACTAGACAACAAATTCAACACAGGAACAATCCTAATTCAAAGGGAAGAAAGCATCCAGCCATGGGTTGTTGTGATGGTGGTGGTGGCTGCTACTGCTGCTGCTGATATGGTCCATGAATAAAGAAAACCCCATATCCCCACAAACCATATGCTGGTTTTGAGCAGCAGTAGTAGGAGCAGCAGGAGGAGGAGGAGGGGGGTTCATGATATCTGTGAACCACTCCTGCCTCTGCAGCTCCTCCATGGCCGCCTCCATCGGGCTCTTATCCTTCGCCTCCGCCACTGCCGGCCCCACCCCAACCTCTTCTGCCTTCATCTTCTCCTCCTTCACCACCGGCTTCAGCACTCCGCACGCATCCCCTTTATACCCCTCGACCCTCTTCTTCACCTCGTTCACCTTCATCTCGACCAGCCACGCGAGGCTGGTCACCTCCCCGATCCCCACCCCATCCAAACTCTTCCCCATCAGGCTCTGGTACATGAGCAGGGTGGTCTCGAGCTCCCGGTTCTCCCGGTCCTGCTTCCTTAGCTGGTCCTGCAGCTTCGCGATCCTCTGCCGCATGAACCCTTCTTGGTTCATCATCTTCTTACTCTGCTCCATCTCTGGCATCCTCTTCAGCTTGGCCAGCACCTGGACCGCCTCCATCACCGAGGGCCACACCTCGGGCGCGGGCTCATTGTGCCCATACACGATCAGGCATGCCTTGACGTCGCACAGGGTGCTTAGCTCGCTCACCTTCTTCACCAAGCCCTTTCGCCTCTTCTTGAACGTGGCTCTCCTCGCCACGTCGTTGGTGACCCACTCCAGCGTCACCTTCTTCCTGGCCATTGAGAAAATAAGAGGGAAAGAGCAAGAGATCAAGATTTTGTATGTGAGTTACCATTCTTGTAAAGTCAGTTTGTACTTATAGGGGGTGGTGTGCAATGGATTGGCGCCTTGCAGGATACATGGGAGGATTTGGTGGCAAAATTTGTTATTGGGTTAAATGTTTTTGATTCTCACATTTAGGTAACAAATCTGGGTAAAGATTTTTGAGATATATTTGTTCATTATTACAGGATCAGAGCAATGGTCCATTTAATGCATAAGCCTAAATCATGACTCGGTTTTGAATCTAGCTATTTCCTTTCAAAGTTATTTTAGGCTGCAAATTTATCGAGTCTTGATAAGATATGTATCTTTACCGGCTAGATAAAATCTTTGGTCTCCTTATTATGATTTTGGCTTGAGCTGTTACATACATTGGTTTGGTTGGGCATGAGAAATATGGACCATGGTTGTGAATTCTTGTCATCAATTGTTCACTCTACTTTTGATACTTGTAGTCTTTTACATTGAAAGCATATTTAAGATCTTTCGATGAATAAAATATGTACCAACATAACTTTATGTGAAAATGAAAGTCAAGATTCATATCTTGCTTCATATAGTAAATAATAATAAAAAAAAAAAGATTTGATGCATAAGAACTGCCATATTTGTCACAATAGCTATCAATCTGAAAATTTATGGAGAATCTGATCTTATTCTCTTGTATAATTAAGATAAACCTTCTCCTATCTGACCAAGATAAATTTTGTAGCTCTGCAATTGTCAATCTGTCACAAATGTTTGATGGTGTCTCTCATTATCAAACATGAATGTTGCCAAGCAATCTTTTCTAGAGATAGCAAACCGTTTGTATAGTTTCCACAAAGTATATTCAAATCAATGTGATGGGACATAGGTAAAGTAATTGCATATGAGTGAATTCTGATATTGTACTGCTACTAGGGCTAATAACACAAAAGTTTGGTATATAGCATTGATCACGATAAAAGTAGACGAGTAAGATCTGTTGAACAAAGGGGCTGTTCGCAATCAATTCATGTTTTGTTAATTTCACATTAAAGATGGACCAATAACCTTGGTTAATTGACATTGGATTCCTATTAAAGTTAACTGATATAATATTATGCCCATATTAAAGTCACATTTATAGTTATATAGTCTCTTGAAATATAAAGGGTACCATGATGGAAAGGTTTTATTTCAAGGGGTTTAATTGCAAATGTGAGACCCACTTTTCTCCTCCTGCAAAGAATTACAATCTTACGCTCATTCATTTTTGAGAATCCATCAGAAAAGAAAACTGTGAGTTTGTGCAAGGACAAGGAGACAGAGAAAAGAGGATCTTTGCATTAGGGTTTGCAGGATCAAAAAAGAAGGAATCAAGGATCTTCTTCAATCTTCATCTATTCTTCATCAATGGCTTCAGGTATGGTGATTTAAAGTATTGCTCAATTATGCATTTGATTATTCTTGAGATGTTCTTTGATTCTTGATCCATGGCCTATTTTATCCGCATTAAATCTATTGTATTTCTAACATTTGGTATCAGAGCTGTGTTTAAGAATCAATACATCTTGGATTAAGGATTATGGTAAATTAGGGTTTTTGATAACAGTTCAAAAATCGAATTTTTGATCATTTTAATTGTAGAATTTCATGAGGATTAAATAGCCCTAATTTTATGTTCATATTCCTCTAATTATGCAATTATCAGGGATCAAAATTCAGGATTAAGAAACCCTAATTTTCCCTAATTTTTGGAATAAATCGTCGGGACAGGAACTGCCTCAAATAACTGTTTCGTCGACTATTAGTCGACTAGCAAGAGTTTATAGTCGACTAATTTATTTTCCCGAAAGTTGAAAACTCTCTGTTTCTAACAGGAGTCGACTTGTACTTTGGATTAGTCGACTAGTAAAGTGTATAGTCGACTAACCATTTTTGCCAAGTCGACTAATTTTTAACCGAGAGTTGTCTTCCAACAGGAGTCGACTAATAAAATTTTGTAGTCGACCAATAAAAATTTATAGTCGACTAATTATATGGGTATAGTCGACTAATCTTTCTTTGCCCTAGTCGACTGGACCTAAATGTGTAGTCGACTTGACTTGACCCAAGTCGACTAATCCTTCATTGTAGTCGACTAATGCTTGTTAATGTTCAATCATTAAAGTATGTTACACATTTAAGTTATTGTGTTAATATTGATTGATGCTTGGTCAAGTAATGTATTGAGGTATTATGGCTTTACTCAAATAAAAGGATTAGAGAATATTATTGGTTAGTTTTGTATTCATATGGCTTATTGATTTAGTAGTTGCCAAAGTGACCTATGTTAGTAAACCTATGAATATATAACTACATAAAAGACTTGTCAATGAGGGTGGCATAAAAGACAATAATATTCTCGATGGCGGTTCTAGTTAGGAGATTGGGACTGGCCCAAAGGAAAGTCTCTTTCAAATAATTATGAACCGGGTAGGGTAGTGTAATTTATGTAACTTAGTGGTGTGGAATTGGATACCCAAAGGTAACATGACTTACTATCTAAGTGACATAAATTATATTAGACCTACGTAGGTGATAAAAGTTCTCACCTAAAGAGTGAACACTAGATATGCTTAGGTTTCGTCCAAAGGAGAAATCAAAGTGATATCAATAGTTCATCTTAATTAAATTTAAAGTTATTGTATTGATAAGTGGCCTAATGTGAGCAATGTCCTATTATGCTTCAGTGAACGTCCCTACTTCCCTTCACACTCATGCCACTAGCATTCCAGCCCTGGATGGTACAAATTTCTCTGAGTGGTTTGAGCATGTACAGTTTACACTGGGTGTCCTGGACCTAGACATGGCTCTTTTGGTAGAGAAGCCTGATGAAGTGACTGCTGAAAGTACAGCAGAGCAGGTTAGCCATGCCAAAGCTTGGGAAGGTCGAATAGACTCAGTCTCATGTTCATAAAGATGACCATAGCCAATAACATCAAGACTTCCCTCCCACATACTACTAGTGCATCTGAACTTTTATCTGCTGTAAGAGACCGATTCAAGTCTGCAGATAAGTCATTAGCTGGCACCCTCATGGCTGAACTTACCACCATGAAATATGATGGTAATAGAGGAGTTCAGCAACACATTCTAAATATGACTGATAAGGC
Organism: Agave tequilana; assembly: GCA_038442645.1. NCBI lineage: Eukaryota > Viridiplantae > Streptophyta > Magnoliopsida > Asparagales > Asparagaceae > Agave > Agave tequilana. The sequence continues at coordinate 23,944 of JAVJIF010024208.1, forward strand.
TGCTAAGTTAGGATCACTGGGTATGAAAGTGGATGAATCCTTCTTGGTACAGTTCATCCTCAACTCACTTCCTCCTCAGTTTGGGCCATTCAAGATTCACTACAACACTCATAAAGATAAGTGAAATTTGAATGAGCTAACTGGTATGTGTGTACAAGAGGAAGTGAGACTGAGGCAAGAAGGACATCACTCAGCATTGGCAGTAACTCAAGGAGATATCCATAAGAAAGGTAAATATGGAAGAGGTAAGAGATTTCCATCAAAGAAAGGGCATGACCATGGGGAAAGTAGCCAAGGTCATGGAAAGGTCTTCACTGTCAAGTGCTACTTCTGTGGCAGAAAGGGACATGTGAAGAAGGACTGCAACAAGAGGAAAGCTTGGTTCGAAAAGAAAGGTATAAATCTTTCTTTTGTATGTTTGAATCAAATCTTGCTGAAGTTCCTTCTAATACTTGGTGGATTGACTCTGGAGCCACAACTCACATAACTAATTCAATGCAGGGATTCCTTACAACCCGGAAACCGAAGGAAAGTGAGAGATTCGTCTTTATGGGGAACCGTCTCAAAGTGGAGGTCGAATATGTTGGTACTTATCGACTACTCTTGGAGACGGGACATCAGATGGATCTTGAAGATACTTTTTATGTACCTTCGATTTCTAGGAACTTAATGTCAATATCCAAATTAGATGTTTTTGGATATTCTGTTTTATTCAGTTGTGGAAAACTCAGTTTAATGTATAATTCAATTCCGGTTGGACATGAAATTTTATGTGATGGTTTATATAAAATTTCATTGAATGATGAGTTTGCACAATCTTTATTATCTCTGCATTCGAATGTTGGTATTAAACGTGGCTTAATAAATGAAAAATCCTCTATCTTGTGGCATAGGAGACTGGGGCATATCTCCAGGGATAGAATAATAAGATTAGTGAAGAATGGGATTTTGGATAACCTAGACTTCATTGATTTTGATGAGTGTGTGGATTGCATAAAAGGAAAGCAAACCAAACACACTAAGAAAGGTGCCACAAGAAGTAAAGAACTCCTTGAAATAATTCATACAGATATTTGCGGACCACTCTCAATTCCATGTTTTACGGGGGAGAGATATTTCATTACCTTTATAGATGATCTGTCACGTTATGGTTATGTGTATCTAATTAATGAAAAGTCTCAGGCTGTTGACATCCTTGAGGTGTTCATTACAGAAGTCGAGAGACAATTAGATAGAAAGGTTAAAATCATAAGATCAGATCGAGGTGGTGAATTTTATGGAAGATATGATGAGTCAGGACAACATCCTGGCCCATTTGCCAATTTCTAGAAAAGCGTGGTATTTGTGCTCAATACACAATGCCAGGTACGCCTCAGCAGAATGGTGTTGCTGAAAGGCGAAACCGAACTCTTATGGATATGGTTAGGAGTATGATGAGCTTCTCTAATGTACCCATTTCATTGTGGAATGAAGCCTTAAAGACTGCTATGTATATCTTAAATAGGGTTCCTAGTAAGGCAGTCCCAACAACTCCTTTCGAGTTGTGGACTGGTAGGAAACCTAGTTTAAGACATTTACATGTTTGGGGTTGTCCAGCAGAGGCTAGAATATATAATCCACAAGAAAAGAAATTAGACTTAAAAACAATATCTGGGTATTTCATTGGTTATCCAGATAAGTCTAAGGGATACAAATTTTATGCCCTAACCATAGTACAAGAATAGTTGAAACTGGTAATGCCAGATTCCTAGAAAATGGTGAATTTAGTGGGAGTGATGAACCAAGAAAGGTAGATCTTGAAGTAGTAAGGGTAAATATCCCAATTACCTTTCCTTCAAGAGAAATTGTTGTCCCTCAGCTTGATCATCAAGTTGAGATACCAGAACAACATATTGATATTGGTTCACCACTCCATGAGGATATCGCCATTGAAAATATTGTAGAACCACCACAACCGGCAGCTTTGAGAAGATCTCAAAGGGAAAGAAGATCTGCCATTTCAGATGATTATGTGGTGTATCTACAGGAATCTGATTATGATATTGGGATTAATAAAGATCCAGTTTCATTTTCACAAGCCATAGAATGCAATGATTCTAGTAAATGGATTGATGCTATGAATGATGAGTTGAAATCTATGGACCAAAACCAAGTCTGGGATCTCGTTGAATTGCCTGATAACTGTAAGAAAGTCGGGTGTAAATGGGTCTTTAAGACCAAGCGCGACTCTAAAGGCAATGTAGAACGATATAAGGCCAGACTTGTGGCTAAAGGTTTCACTCAGAAGGAAGGCATTGATTATAGAGAAACCTTCTCTCCAGTATCAAAGAAGGACTCTCTTAGAATCATTATGGCACTTGTAGCTCATTATGATTTGGAGTTACATTAAATGGATGTGAAAACTGCTTTTCTGAATGGAGATTTGGATGAGGTAATTTACATGGAGCAACCTGAAGGGTTCGCAAATGAAGGTAAAGAACACTTGGCTTGCAAATTAAAGAAATCCATATACGGACTTAAACAAGCTTCCAGGCAATGGTATATAAAGTTTAATGATACCATTACATCTTTTAGATTTACAGAAAACACTGTTGATCAGTGTATATATCTAAAGATCAGTGGGAGCAAGTTTATTTTTCTGGTTCTGTATGTGGATGATATCTTGTTAGCCAGTAGTGATATTGGTCTGCTGTATGAAACTAAAAGCTATCTTACCAAGAACTTTCAGATGGTTGATATGGGTGAGGCAGCTTATGTCATTGGCATAGAGATTAGGGGTGAGCAGAGTTCGGTTATAACCGAAATAACCGACCAAAAACCGAAACCCGAACCGAACCGAACCGAACCGCTCTAGTTCGGTTCGGTTTCGGTTTTGTGTTTCAAAAACCGAACTCGACCGAACCGAACCGAATCTCTTACCCTATATATCACCCCACCCATTTCAATTTAGTGAATCATATAGTTCGTAATAAAAACTAGTGAAAACTTATCTCATTACTTCTAGCATTACTATCTTTTTTATGTTGAATATGTGAAAGTTATGTTAAGTACACCATCACAATTAAGAATAATATTTATATTAATATAGTTCTTTTTTTTCATTCTTGCCATTAAAAGTTAGTAATAATTATGTGAGTTTTGATATAAGAGCCCAAATATAGCGTAAAAGTTTTAGAATATGAAATTTTTAATTCACATTAAGGTTAGGGTCTTTACCTTATTTTTAATTTGGGTATTGAATATTTGAGATTAGAATATTAAAGGATGATAATATAATAGTGATTAAAAAATGTAAGAAATGATGGAAAAATATGGGCCTAACCGAAAAAACCGAACCGAACTTAGTCGGTTCGGTTCGGTTCGGTTACTAAGTCTAATCGGTTCGGTTCGGTTTTGCAAAAATTAGAAAAAACCGAACCGAACCGACCGATGCTCACCCCTAATAGAGATCTTCAGGGATAGATCTCGAGGATTGCTAGGACTGTCTCAGAAAGGTTGTAACGCCCCGATCCTATGGATACGGAGACGTTATGGCGACGCATATACGCGAGGTAAAATACCCCTCGTACACGCGCTAAGCCCAAATTGTAACCTGAACAAGCTATAATCAGAACTATAATAATCAAGGACCACTGCAATAATACATATAAGACTACACATGATAGCAATGAATAACAGGAAGAAAATGACAGCTGAACGGAAGTCAAAGGTGATATACAGGAATCAAAGAATAATAACAAGAATAAAATGCAAGTATACCAGAATCAAGGGAGGAAAATTATATGATGGGCTTGGGCTTGAAACAAAGGAAAATAAGAATAAGAAAAATGAGATAAATAAAACATTTAATCATGATGGTGATGATCAAGAATTAATTAGTAATAATTAAAATAATATCTAAACTTTAAAATGACAATTTTCTTAAAACGAAATACACATACATATTAAATTATTATTATTATTATTTTCTATTAAATCATGTATTGCAAGATATGGGTGTTACATTCTACCCACCTTATAAAAATTTCGTCCTCGAAATTCAAATAAAGTAGGGAATGATAAAAGAATAAAAAAAATCAAGAGAGAACACAAACAAGTTTCCACATCGCCTCGTTGGGACACCACGATTCCGCTGCGCGCTCTGATCTCTGTTACCAGCTTTAACAAGGAGTAACCAATCTCAAGGGAAAAAGTAAAGAAATAAAATAGAGAAGGAGGACAAGAAGCAAGATGAAAATCTGGATCGCTCTAGATGAAGAGTAAAAATCAAGGATATCAAAAGATCAAAGATAAGGATTTTCAAAAGAAGGACGCCCAATTCTAAGTGGACTGAATATCATAATGGATAGTATATGTACATTGCAGTGTAATTATAGCTTGTTCTCAAGTCACCGGTAAGAACTAGGTCATCTTGCGAATATTAAAATTCAAAATTCAAAATCGCAAGTCGAAAACCTAGGCTCTGATACCACTCTGTAACGCCCCGATCCTATGGATACGGAGACGTTATGGCGACGCATATACGCGAGGTAAAATACCCCTCGTACACGCGCTAAGCCCAAATTGTAACCTGAACAAGCTATAATCAGAACTATAATAATCAAGGACCACTGCAATAATACATATAAGACTACACATGATAGCAATGAATAACAGGAAGAAAATGACAGCTGAACGGAAGTCAAAGGTGATATACAGGAATCAAAGAATAATAACAAGAATAAAATGCAAGTATACCAGAATCAAGGGAGGAAAATTATATGATGGGCTTGGGCTTGAAACAAAGGAAAATAAGAATAAGAAAAATGAGATAAATAAAACATTTAATCATGATGGTGATGATCAAGAATTAATTAGTAATAATTAAAATAATATCTAAACTTTAAAATGACAATTTTCTTAAAACGAAATACACATACATATTAAATTATTATTATTATTATTTTCTATTAAATCATGTATTGCAAGATATGGGTGTTACAAAGGTTATATCAACCGAGTCTTGGAAAGATTTCATATGGAAATGTGTTCAGTCAGTCCTGCACCCATTCAGAAGGGTGACAAATTAAGTGGGAGCCAGTGTCCCAGAAATGACTTAGAAAAGGGTCAAATGCTGAAAGTTCCGTATGCATCAGCTGTTGGGAGCTTGATGTATGCAAGCACTTGTACCAGGCCAGATATCAGTTTTGCAGTTGGGATGTTGGGAAGATACCAAAGCAATCCAGGAATGGAGCACTGGAAGTTGGCTAAGAAGGTTATGCGGTATCTTCAAGGGACGAAGGACCATATGCTCACATACAGGAGATCAGATCAGTTGGAGGTGATCGGCTATTCGGACTCAGATTTTGGTGGTTGCCCAGATAGCAGGAAGTCTACCTCAGGATTTATTTTCTTGCTAGCAGGTGGGGCAATATCGTGGAAGAGTGTAAAGCAGTCTATCATTGCTTCATCCACGATGGAGGCTGAGTTTATAGCTTGTTTTGAGGCCACAAATCATGCATTATGGTTAAGGAATTTTATCTCAGCACTTGGTGTAGTTGACTCTATTGCCAGGCCGTTGAAGATATATTGTGACAATACAGCAGCCGTTTTCTTCTCTAAGAATGGTAAGTACTCTAATGGTTCTAGACACATAGAACTTAAGTACTTGGTGGTTAGAGAAAGAGTTGAGAAACAAAAGGTGTCAATTGAAAGTATAAGTACCACTTTAATGGTTGCTGATCCAATGACAAAAGGATTGCCTCCAAAGACATTTAAGGAACATGTTGTTAGAATGGGTCTTTTGGGCAATCTGTAATGTATATATTGGTACTTATGTAATTGACATTATTGTACAAATAAAAGTTTGTTTCTGTGTTTCCTGTTATCCAATTATGTGTGCACATATTATGTATGGATGTTTGTTAAACAGGAAATGTCTTTACAAGACAATTACGGGGGTCATTTTGGTTATAGACTCAATTAGTAAGGGTTATCATGTTGCGGTACATAGAAGGGAGTATGACGTGGATGTTGTATAACCGCTATGACTCGCATTGGTGATTCAAGCTAATTGCAGTATTACGGTATTTCATATTTGGGCTTATCAGTTGTTGTTTTTAAAATTCGTGATCACGTGTCAAGGTTTTTCGGTATGGAATCCAATGGAGTCAAAAATGATTTACAAATGAGTCTTTTCTTTTATTTGTTTTCTAAAGTTTTAACCTAATCGGTTAATGGTCCAAATGGGAGAATGTTAATTTCACATTAAAGATGGACCAATAACCTTGGTTAATTGACAATGGATTCCTATTAAAGTTAACTGATATAATATTATGCCCATATTAAAGTCACATTTATATAGTTATATAGTCTCTTGAAATATAAAGGGTACCATGATGGAAAGGTTTTATTTCAAGGGGTTTAATTGCAAATATGAGACCCACTTTTCTCCTCCTGCAAAGAATTACAATCTTACGCTCATTCATTTTTGAAAATCCATCAGAAAAGAAAACTGTGAGTTTGTGCAAGGACAAGGAGACAGAGAAAAGAGGATCTTTGCATTAGGGTTTGTAGGATCAAAAAAGAAAGAATCAAGGATCTTCTCCAATCTTCATCTATTCTTCATCAATGGCTTCAGGTATGGTGATTTAAAGTATTGCTCAATTATGCATTTGATTATTCTTGAGATGTTCTTTGATTCTTGATCCATGGCCTATTTTATCCGCATTAAATCTATTGTATTTCCAACATGTTTGACATGATATTTAGCTTGAATTTAGCCCTCTCTCAAGGCTTGAATTCATAAATGAGTTGAACTCAAAACAGGCATGGTGATTAATGTTCAGGTCGAAACTGGATATCTGATGTTATTGTTGGTATTTTGAGTGTCTCACATCTATTGGAGAAGATAATGCAATAAGGTGGAGAAGATTTCAGAAGATTCAGTAGTTAGAAACATGCACAAGACATGCAGATGCGGTCTGTCGGCAGCAGTAGATGGCTGTCGACAGTTGAGCCAGTGCGGTCAACAAAGCGGTCGACCGTGAGCCAATAGAGAGTGAGGATGACTCAGTTTGTCGACATATACTGTCGACATGAGCACTGCCGAAGGCAGCGGACAGAAGATCGACCGCGGCTTCAATAGAGACCAGTGCGTGTCTCAATCTGTCGACAACTGACACGCAACTGTCGACATCTACGAGAAAATTCAGAATCTGAACTGTTTTTAGATTCTAATTTTAAAGAGGTTTCTGAATCTCTTCTTTCAGAGACGGCTGATTAGATTGCCAGGATGGTTTTACTGTAGATTTGGAAGGTCCATATTTATTCTAGATATTTATAAAATCTCTAGGGTTGGAGGTTTTATGATCGTGCTCAACAGAGAGATTTTCATCTTGTATTGAGAGTTTGAAAGACCCAAAAGAGAGATTCTTGTAGACTTTTGTATTTCTTCTAGGTTAATAAGATTTTCTTCCTCTCCTCCTTCAAATCTTGTGTTTCTTAATTTGTGATATGTGTTCTTCCTCTTGTAGTGATCAAGTTATATTGCTTGCTATGACATATTGCTCGGGGCTTCCGCAACGACTCTTATTCTTTTGTGGTGTTCATCTACAATAATACAACAATTAATATCAGAGTGATGAATAGCAAGAAGAACACAACAAAGATCAAGGTGGAGAAATTCGACACGAAGAATAAATTCCTGCTGTGAAAAATACGGGTAAAGGCGTTGTTTGTGAAGGAAGGTACTCAAAAGGTCCTGCTTGATGCTGAGAAGAGCCGTTCAATATGGCGGATGATTAATGGATGAATCTTGATATTCGAGTCAAAGCAATTATACTATGCTTATTAGATGAAATTATTTACATTGTAATGAACGAGGAAACAACTGCATATTTATGGTGTATACTGGAGTCTCTACAAGATGAAAAGTTTATTCAACAAACTCTTCTTGAAGAAGTGGTTGTACAGTCTTCGGATGAAGAAAGGAATACCAATTCTATATCATCTAAATGCGTTCAATCAGATTTCTAACGACCTGTTAGCACTGACTAAAAAAAGAAAACAAAGCTCTTCTGTTACTATTTTCTCTTCCTCAAAGTTATGATCATTGGCCACCACCATCATGTATGAAAAATGTGAACTGATGAATGCTCCAAAATAATGAACAGATGAAGAAGACAGATTCCATAGAGAAGGCTTCAGGATTGGTAGTCAAAGGAGCAGAAGGGGAGCTCACCGAGTAGAGGACCCAAGAAGGGTACTAAAACTTCTAGTAGAAATTTTGATTGCTACTACTGCAAACAAGTAGGACATATGAAGAAGACTTGCTCCAAGAACAAGGAGATGCTAAAGAAGAAGAATGGTTCAAGAGTTGATGGATCTAGTACCAGTGGGAAACAAACGAATCGAGCTGGCGTAGCCGAGAAAGCAGTTAAAGAATCATGTAATATTTTGTCGGTGAATCCGAGCAGAGGCAAAAGGGAGATTCTCGGAAGGTTGGTTGCATGACTCGAGATGAACATACCACATGTGCCCAGGAAGAGTGGTTCAACACGTGAGCCTTTTGAAGGAGGCACAGTCCTAATGGGTAACGATGATGCATGCAAAATAGTTGGAATAGGCCTTATCCGCATGAAGATGTTTAACGGACGGGTGCAAACACTCAAGGACGTGAGGCACATTTCAGACCTGAGAAAAAAATCTTCTCTTGTTGGGAGCCTTGAAAGCTCAGGAATACAAGTTCTCGGGTACGGATGGAGTTCTAAAGGTCACTAAGGGCTCCATGACAATCCTAAAAGTAGAGCGTACAGTTAACTTGTACAATATGATCAGAAGCGTGGTGTGATTGGTGATGGTTCCGTAGCGACAGAGAAGGACATAACTAGACTTTGGCACATGCATCTTGGACACATGAGCGAACGAAGTCTTTGAGCCTTACATAGTAAAGGAGTTTTATCACGTATGAAACACTGCAAACTCAATCTATGTAAATTTTGCATTATGGGTAGACAGTCAAGAGTAGATTTTACTATCTCATGCATAAAAATAAGCATTTGTTAGATCTCGTACACACGACTGTGCGGGGACCTTCACCAATTGCATTTGTTGGGGTGCATGTTATTATATTTGTAATACCCCGATCCTACGGATATGGAGACGCTACGGAGACGTACATGTGCAAGGCGAAAATATCCTGAAATATGTACGCTGAGCCTCAGTCTAGGAGAATAAATACAATATACACAATTATTTCAGTATTAAATAAGTAGAAGAATACCTACAAAAAGGATGAGTGATCATGATAGATGTGAAAACATAAATAAATAAAAGAATAGTGATAAAATAGTAAAGATATGTATGAACAATAAATGTGACGGGTTCCTAACAAAATCACGGGAAACACCAAGTACTACGATACCTCGGATCTCCAACCTGGACATGCATACTCAGGGTCGTCAGAATGTGACCTAGTGAATGGTAAAATGAAGGAGTATCATATACTACAATAGTAGTATAACCACAATAATATATAATATATATTTAACTACCAATGATACAATATAATTATGCTAACGACCGGTATAACTAATACAAATGTTATATTCACACTATAACAATAGTAATACCTAGCATGTATGCTACAACGGTGATACTACTACAATATTATATAATTATATAACTGGAATAACAATTAATATTATCGGGAAGAGTCTTATATATTTACCATTAACCTTTATTCTATTAGGTTATTATAACCAATAAGAGTTATACTATTTATATGTTATTATCAGCATGGGAAATGAAATACAACATTTAGTGGCGTATCAATATAATTAACTTGTATAAGTAATATATATCATCTTTTATTATTTTCATTTAAGGTTTAAACTCTAATAAAATGGTATGATATTATCGTGAATAATATGAAATATGAACATGTATACATGAAGTACACATAATAACCATATTAATATGAAAAAACATATGAAACATGGAATACATGAAATGCAGAGTATAGGAGAAAGTGTAAAAAGTATAAATGGACAATAATATACATGTATCGAATAAGTCGTGTTATTTATACAATAATAACAACCAGTATCGCCTGAAATTTTAATCAATCTTTTCTAATGTCTCATACCACTGACAGTTCATACCGGAGCCCGTACTCTATTCGAACCCATCCAAACACGGCATACGTGTACTATGATTCAAATGTGAGAGTGATCAAATAACAATCATTTTTGATGTCACTATTGTTTATGATGTTTCATTATGTTAATTGAAAACTCAATAGTCAAGGAGCTCTAATCGGATGAGTGTACCCCGTACATACCCGGGATCATGACCTTAAACAGACCCCTGGTTGCTGAGACCAGGGCCAGCCCGCTAAGGTGAAACAAGTAATGGAAAATGAAAAAGGGGAAGGTAGTCAGCACTACCATTTCCCCTGCAGTGGAACTAATATAGATCCATGACATCCACTTGATAAGATCTAGTCAACCATCAAGTCTCCCCCATCTCCATGTTATATATTTAAACTACAAGTGTATCAGAAATAAGAATGTAATATGATAATATAACACGAGATTTGTTGATTTCATGAAATAAGATAACATGAAACGAGAAACAAGAGATGTGGGATTCTAGAGGTACCCCCCGTGGCTTAGATCCCCGTGGCATTTAGTTTCACACATCGCATATCAACATCACTCATGTCCAGTAACAAGAGTATCATATCGATATCAGTAATAAGAAACAATCATGTAACAGAAATACAAGAATATCCATATAAAAAGAACAGTCATCCCTGCAACAGGAATACATAAGTAATCAACGCATATATACAGGTGAATTTATGTAACAGTTATAAGAACATGAAATAATTGTGTACATAGCATTTGTGCAGCGGTAGTACAAATATATGAAATAACGGTATCTAGTGAAATAGCGTATCCGTGTTTTAGTGGTACATGAACATGAAATAATAATATTCAGTGTAACAATATCTGTGTAACGATGAAGATGTACATAAAATGACAGTGTCTGGTGTGATAGAATATCCGTGAACGGGGGTACAAGAATATGCAAGTAACGATAACTCATGCAAAGTGATACATGATTATGTAAATAATAGTGTCCAGTGTATCAGTGGTTATACTCGTGATTTCTGATAATAGTAACTGTGTTAGGGTGATACAGTTAACATTCATCAATTTACATGTCAGTATTTGTTATATCGATTTCAATATTATTATTATGATCAATATCACAAAAGAATTATATCTAATTGTTTACTTTAAATCATTACAACTATATTAAAAAATTATCAGTTTATTAATTACTAATATATTAATAATTTATTGATGTTTTATAATAAATCATGAATAGTAAATCATGAATCACAATAAATATTATTATATTAAAAATGTTAAACAAGCACTTATCCATATATTAATTAATGTGTTGTAGTATCATTTACAAGAATTATTAGACGTTAAATAAATTTACATGATTTATTAAATGAAAATATAATTTAACCAATTAATTTTATTTAATAAATTAAATTATAACTTGTAAAGAAAACACTCACACAATGATCTTAGAGATGTAGCTCTCTTTTATATAACAGCAACGACTCGAGAATCGTCCAAATCAACTTCGGATGCTCCAGATATCGCCCGAACTCTAAAATTATTAAAAATAAGTTAGATTTGTAACTTAAAATGTAAGTAATATTATTCAGTAGGGGATTTGTGCAAATTTTACATTTATTAGGTTTTGGATGCAGATTTGGGTTGCTTAAGGGTCATGTTCAGATCCGAAACCCAGACCCAATATATAAGTGAATGTGTATGGGGTTAATTGGTTAACGGGTTTGGATTACATATAGTTTTGGGTACAATAGGGAGAGAGAATGAGAGAGAATAAGAAAGGAGAGCAGGCTAAGAGGGTGGGGATGACAACCATCAGCGACCAATGGCGTACATGATGGGGACCCGCGGTGGCGATCGACGACGCTCTGGCCACCACCGGCCGCGTGGAGAATTAGAAAGAGGGGGAAAGGGGGGGAGAAAGAGAGAAGAGAAGAGTGAGAGGAGGAAGAGAGGGAAGTGGGTGATGGTTCCGTGGCAGCCTAGAAGCGCCAATGCCGGCCTAGGAGGGTGGTGTGGCTAGAAGGAAGGAGGAGAAGGGAATAAAAAGAAGAAGAAGAGGAAGAAAGAGGGGGGGGGGAGAGAGAGAGAGAGAGAGAGAGAGAGAGAGAGAGAGAGAGAGAGAGAGGAGAGGGGCCTGGTGGCTCGGCATGCGGCTTGGCCTGCCGGTGAACGGTAACCAGCCACCGACTATGGTCGGTCGACGATCAGGGGAAGGGGTTGCAGGCAGAGAGAGAGAGGGGAGAGTGTGTGTGAAATATAGAAAATGAGAGGTATTGAGAGTGAAAAATAGAGAGATTTGAGAGAGAGGTTGGGAATCAGAGAGTGAGAGAGAGATTCTAAAGGATGGGGGGGAGAGAGAGAGAGATAAAGAGAGAAATGGCGGTGGGAGATAGGTCGGTGGGGGGAAGGATGAGAAGACTGGAGAAGGGAAAGAAAAAGAAAAGAATAAATGTATTATTTAATTAATTTTTAATTGGGTGAAAATTGACTATTTCCGAACAGTTTTCAAAAATTCTGTAAAAAAGAAAATATTATCCAAAGGAGCAATATAAAATCGGATTCAAAAATTTTAGGTTGATTTGCAAATTAAAAATCTTAGAATCAATCGGTGATACCGGGCGACACCGATTTGACGGGTTTTCAATTATTCAGAAAATATCCAAAAATATGCTAAAATAAAAAATATAATTTTAAAGAATAACATGAAAACAAATACTTGAAATTTAACTCCGTTTTTAAATTTAAAAAAATCATAGAGTCGGTTACCGATATTGGTAACACCGGATTCGAATATTTTTCAAAATAATCCAAAAAAATCTAAAAATCTAAATATTGGAAAATAATATCTGAAACTGAATCTGGTCTGATCTGACTGCTAGAAAGATCAAATCAAATATATACACCGTATCAAGTATTGATACGCGACACGTACATCAAGGGTGGCGATTACAATATTACTTTTATAGATGATTTCTCGCAGAAAGTATGAGTGTACTTCTTGAAGCAGAAATCAAAGATATTTTAGAAGTTAAAGGAGTAGAAAGCCAATATAAAGAATCAAAAAGGGCAAAAGGTGAAGTTCTTGAGGTCAGATAATGGGGTAAATATACAGCCTCCAAATTCAAGGAATACTTAGCTCATGAAGGTATTGAACGCCAGTTCAGGGCGATCAAAACAAAATAGAATAGCAATGTGCATGAATTGGATACTTACAGAGCGTGCTTGCAATATGAAGTTACAAGCTAACATGTCAGAAGATTTTTTGGTAGAGGCAGTGAGTCGTGTGAGCTATCTAGTGAACATGTTACCATCCATGATGTTAATCTTTAGATCCCAGAAGAATATGGCAAGGAGAGTCAATGGACTATTCAACCTTATGGATATTCGTGAAAGTACACTTAGAGGAGGGTGAATAGGTGTAATGCTAATCTAATACGAAAATACAATAATTAAAATGAATAATACAAATAGTTAACTCAAATTAAGAAGTAAAGCTTGATTTTTAATTAAGAGCTCTAAAACTTCTCCTCTATATTCCTCTAGATAAAAGTTGAGGTGCTCAATTATCTTCTTAATTGAAAGAGAAAAACCGACAAGTATGAATGATGTAAGAGATAAATAGCAAGTGTAATGAAACCAAAATATAAGTGCAAGCAATAGAGTTAGAGTAAGAGTAAGAGAGAAAGCAATCACAAACACAGGAGATTTGTTTTGAGGTTCGAGTACCAAGCTTTATGCCCCCGGCTTCACCGCATGAAGGATTTCTACATCCACAAAGCAACTTTCACAAAGAAATTATAAGGTCTACACAAGACTTGGAGTATATAACTCCAACCTTCAATCCTCTATACATAAGGTGGCACAAAGCCAATGAAGTTAATAAGTTTTTAGCAACTACAAAGGTTACAAACTCTCTCTTTACAACTTCTAAGATTTTGAGTGGAGAAATGAAGCTCAAGAAGTTTGTGAGTGTAAAATTCAGTGTAAAAAGTAACCTCTAAGAGCTGAAAACTTCAAAGAGTGATTGAGAATGAAAGCACTTTGATTGAGAAATAAAAATTTGATTTTCTTGAAAGTTAGATCTCAAAAGCTTGAATAAAAACTTATTAAAAACTTATTAAAAACTTTTTCCCCCTTCTTAAATGACCCATATACATAGGGGATAGTTAAATACAATTAGAAGGGGTTTCTCCTTAACCCAAGGTGATTGTCGAGGTTGGCTTCGATGCCCCATTGAGTGATCAAATATCCCAAGACCTTCCCGGAGACCACCCTAAACATGCATTTTTCAAGGTTGAACTTTACCTTGTATTGCATAAGAAGGTTGAAGGCTTTGTCTAGATGCTGAGGTGATCCGCGCGCTATACACTCTTCGCCAATATATCGTCGACGTAAACCTTCATGGTACTCCCGATCAGGTCTTTAAGAACCTTATTGACTATACACTAGAAGGTGGCCCCCGCGTTCTTGAGTCCGAAGGCATCATCCTGTAGCAGTAGATTCCCTGACCAGTGATGAAGGTTGTTTTATTTTTCTCGGATGGGTACATCTTAATCTGGTTATAGTTGAAATAGGCATCCATGAAGCTAAAGAGCTTTTGGCCCGTCGTTGCCTCCACTAGTTGATCGATTCTCAGAAGGGGATAACTGTCTTTCGAGCAAGCTTCACGGAGGTTGGTGAAGTCGATACAGACTCTCCACTTCCCATTCTTTTTCTTAACGAGGACAAGATTAGAGAGCCAGTCAGGGCAGAATGTCTCTCGAATGAAGCTTGCTTGAAGTAGGCGATTGACTTCGTCGCTGATGGCATGATTCCTTTCTTCGTGCATTCTCCTAGGCTTATGTTTTACCGGCTTGGCGTCCACTTTAATGGAAATCTTGTAGCAGATGACTTCGGGATCGATTTCGGCATATCGGTGGGAGACCATATGAATTCATCCAAATTTTTCGACAAGAATTGTTTGAACAATGTCTTCTTTTGAGGGCGTAGGCATGAATCTATCTGAAGGGTCCGCTTGGGATGACGCGGGTCTACTCTAAATTTCTCGGGCTCCTCCTCAATCTTATTGTCGGTAGGTAGGTTGAGATCTCGGCTTTCGCCGTACTATGATTGCTATTAATCTGCATCCCTCTTCTGCTTCTTATCCATAGGAGAATCTTCACTAAGGCCTTCTTAGGAGCTCTTTTGCGCCCAACCTAACCTCTTTCTGGCTAATGCAGCTACCATCCTCCTTGTAGTTGTATACCAGGGTCATCTGACTCTGAAAGTAGTTGATGTAGTTCTTCAGACTCTCTCCAGATTTTATCATGACTGTGAGGAGGTGATTGTTGTTCCTCTAGAATTTCCTCCAAGAAGCAAATTGATTAAGAATGTATCAGTTATGTCATATCTAGAGTGAGTTCCTTGGGTGGGAGTAAAAACTAGTGGTAGGCCAGTCCCTTGAGGCTGGACGGGAACGCTCGACAGAGGAGATCATCATGAGCATAGATCGCCATTTTATCCTGATACCGGGGTAGATGTAGAAGGGGATTGGAGATTCCCAAATATTGATCGAAGGTCAGCATCACAAACTTATTCGGGAAGTAGAGCGTGGTAATTTCTTTTGACAATGATGAGTCGGAGGGTCTTAGCCTGCTCTACTCCATTCTCTTCAGAAACTGCTGACTCGCTTGGTTGAGCCGCTCATGGACCATATCCGCGATGTCCTTTATGCAAAGGAACATCAGGATTCGAGAACGTTCTGAATTATCACAGTCTGTATCCTCTTCCTAGGTCTCTGACCGGTTGCGCCTTGAGCTTAGAGGAGTGCGCGGATCTCCAAGTAAGTGGTGGTGATGGGGAAGTCTGCATGTTTCTTTTCATAGTAGGGGAATATTGCGACTTGCGCTGTGTCCCGATTTGCTTGAGCAGTCGCAATTAGACAAACAAGCTGTCGCTTTTTTTTCCAAGAGCAGCCGCTTCACATAGCTGGATCATCTCTGTTAACTGTCTCTCTGTCTGCTTCCACATGGTGAAAATCATCCGGATGAGTTGTTCGTCATTAAGCTAGGACTTGGGTTCCGTGGCCTGCATACGAAGTGGCGAGATGGCGCTGGAATGCAAATCTTTGACGTCAAAGATGCAAAGTTAGATAGGTTGGGCCGACGGTCTGTAGGCTCGGTCGCTTCGATAGTTTTCCCTTTTCCTTTCGTATTGGCAGGGGCGGCGATTGCAGCCTGGGTGACACTCTTCCTGGAGGGAGCCATATCGGTCATGCGAGGTTGTTTAGAAGAAGGGGTAGGGTGTTCGATAGCAAGAGATCTTAAGGGTATAGTCTCAAGTATCTCAATAAAAGCACCAAATGCAGTGGGTAATGTAACCCCCCTGACCCTAAATGTACGTGTCACTATATCAGTACTCGACACAGCGTACAAATTTGATTTGACCGTCCTGATAGTCAAACTGAACCAAAGTGAATTTCAGATATTATTTCCCAATATTTTAGAATTTTTAGATTTTTTTATTTTTTTGATTATTTTGAAAAATCTCCGAATTCGGTATCGACTGATACCGACAATCGGCTCTAAGATTTTTAATTCACAAATGGAGTTGAGTTTCTAAAATTTGCCTTCAAATTATTCTTTAAAATTATATTTCTACTTTAGCCTACTTTTAAGATTTTTCTGAATTAATAAAAAATCCAGCAAAATCGGTGTCGCCTAGTAACAGTGATACATTTCAGAATTTTTAACTTGTAAATCAGACTGAATTTCTTGAATCTAATTTCATATTGTTTCTCAGTATAATATTCTCTATTTTACAGAATATTTGGGAACCGTTCTGAACTGGTCAAATTTTGACTTAATTAAAATAAAATTAATTAATTCCTTTTCTTTTCTTTACTTCTCCTCCGCCAATCATCTTCTTTCTTCTCCGTTAAGCCAGCATCTTCTTCACTGACTATCCCCTCAATCGTTCTCCTCCAATTTAAATATCTCTTAATCTCTCTCCAATTCTCTAATTCTCTTTGCCTCTCTCCAATTAACCTTTTTTTAATCTCTTCCTTTAATCCTCTCTCCACCCCAAAACAATCACCATCGGGTTCCTTCGCCTCTGGCCACCATCTCCGTTGACCCTCGCTAGCCGACCCAGCCATCGGCCAGCTACGACGGCCATATCCCCATTTCTCCTCTTTCATTTCTCCATTTCAATTTTCTTTTCTCTTCATTTAACAACCCAATCTCCACCAAATTTCTCACAAAATCCCAATCATCTCACACCTCCAACAACTCCATCATCACAACCCATCACCTCCACTTCCCCAACTCCATCACCAAACCACATCTTTCTTTCTCAAATCATCACCCATCACTATCACCTCTTCACAGCTTGATGTCCACATCTCTTCCTATCTCCTCCCATTGAGCCTAGGTTGTCGCTCTCCTCTGGTCCAGGCCGTCGCCCGCCCACGGTCGGTCGAGCGTCGCCTCCAGCTGGCCAGGCCCGGTCGGCTACCTCCCTTCCCCTTCACTTTTCTTTTCTCTTTCTTTCTTTCTTTCTTCTTTTCCTTTTCTTTTTCTTCTCTCTTCTAATCTGAACCCTCTCTCTCTCTCTCTTATTCCTTCTCTCTCTAATAAACCTAAACCCAATTATCATAACCCAAAACCCATTAAATCTCAACCCACTAACCCATTTACCCAATAACCATTAAGAAAGGTAATTTTACATAAAACCTCCAGAAAATTTATAACATTAACAATTTAAACCTTTTTATTTCATATTAAACCAATTTTTATGTATTTTATTGTTCGGGCGATATCTGGAGATCTGGTGTCCGATTTGGACCATTCTCAAGTCGCTGCGATTGCAGAAAAACGGCCTACATCTCTGTACTAGATATGTGAGAATTTTTCATTTATAAATTATATTTTATCATGTTTAATTAAATGACTTGATTATTATACTTAATAAATTGTGATTATCAATAAATCACTATAAATATTATTTAATAAATTATAATTATCAAAAATCATTGTAATTAGAATATACATGATTGTTCTTTAAACATAATAGATAACATAATAATAATTTATTTTGTTTCTTCGTTTATTAAATATATAAATGAACTGTCTAAATATCGGGATTAATAAGTTAATAATTTTAATGAGTAAATTAACAAATAAATTATAATTAAAATAGATAATTATATATAATAATTTTTTGATATTTATCATATTAATAATATTGTAATCATTATTATAAATAGAGATATTTGACACTCAGTTACATGGTACGTCCACCGTTAACTGACTCACACTGGACACAGTTATTCATATATTGTGATAACACTTTGCAAAATTACATTTAATTGCATATTCATGTAAACCTATTACACAGAGACTCTGCTGTGCTAAACATTAGTATTCATATAATAGGAGCACCATGATATGGATATACTATCCCACCGATACTGTTATTTCATGTACTGTATCAATATTACATGATCACTGTTATCACATGTATTAGTATCACCTTTACACAGACACTTGTCGCACTAAAGACTGTAATTTCATATATTTGTATAATTGTTACACAGATCCTGTATTGCACCAGATATTATTATTTCATTTGTATCTCACTATTACGTCGATTCACATGTGTACATGCTTTGATTGTTCCTGTGTTACTATTGCATGGATCATTGCTCTGGTTACATAGATTACTATTATATGGATATTACTATATTTTCGTTACATGACTGTCTCCTGTTACTAATATTGATACTCCTCTTACTTGACATGAGTGTAATTGATATGCGAAGTGTGAAACTAAGTGCCACGTAGATATAAGCCACGGAGGCCACCTGTAATATCCCTAATCTAAAATACTATGTTTTTATTTTTCTAAAGTACTTATTTTATTTTACTGGCGATATTATTATTTATTAACTTAGTTACAGTACAAATTATTTTAAGGTAGTAAATGGTATTTTGGCCTTATGATTATATTTAACATTATTAAGTATTATCATTTTAATTACTAACTAGTATTTTTCCCAATACTATGTTACTAGTATTATTATTGTAGTTGCAATTATTGTTAATATTGATATTGTTATTATTCTTATTCATATTGTATTGTTTTAGTTATTATTATTAATGGTAGTATTTTTACCAAGTATTATTAGATAAGATTTTAATGTTAATAATTTTATTATTATTACTATTGTTGTTATCATTATTGTAATATTATTGTTAATTATTATTAGAGGGAAATGTAAATCAGCTGACACAGGAGGTAAATTCGTCCTATGTCGCACTCAAAAATCATATTTCCCGAATGAATTTTCAAGATCCGACCGTACATTATCATCTTCATACTCTAAGATATATACATATAAAAAATCAAGTGATTTGAAGTTCGTTTACTCATTGATCTAAATGTTCTATTTTGTTCTATTGTTAAAAACCGTTAATGTTTGAACCCAAAAAAAATGTAGTAAACAAACTTCAAATAACTTGATTTTTTATATGCATATATCATAGAATATGAAGATGATAATGTGTGGTCGGATCTTGAAAATTCATTCGGGAAATATGATTTTTGAGTGCGACATAGGAGGAGTTGCCTCCTGTGTCAGCTGATTTACATTTCTCTCTTATTATTATGATATTACTAATCACTATTAGTAGTATTATTATTTCATCCAAGCCCAATAAACTCAACCCATTCTCCTTTTCCGTTTATTTTCTTTTCCCTTTTATTCTAAACCCACATGAGCCAAGCCCTACTTCTTATTTTCATTCCTTCTCCTTCTTTTATTTTTCTTAAGCCCAAAAACTAAGCCACAAGCCCACCCTCTATTTTTCTTATTCTTATATTACTTATTTCTTCTAATTAAAGCCTAAATATAACCCATAACCCATTATCATGAGATCCTTACCCATTAACCCAAAACCCAATCCTAATCCTAATCCTAATTTAAATCCTAACAAAAATCACATCTAAATAGGATCTCCTTGAGATTTTTAGCAATCTTCAATTCTAATCCTAACTACTAAATTAAGCAGTCTAAACCTAATTGGAATTCATGTTTCTATATTATCTAATAATCTATATAAAGACCTAAACCCTTTCTTTCTCGTCTACCTCAAGAGAAAACTCTAATCCCAACTCTCCCCACTTTCTCTTTTCACCTCAAGAGAAAACCCTAACCCCAACTCTCCCCACTTTCTCTTTCACCTCAAGAGAAAACCCTAATCCCAAATCTCTTCACTTCTATCTTTTCTGGCTCCTCAAGCGGATCGTGAACGAAGAGGGGGGTTTCAAGGTACAAGAATTGAGGAGAAAACAAGGAGGAATAAGTAAATCTATATTATGAATTTAATTTCAGTTTTTTAGGAAATTATAATAAATTAAATTAAAACCAAAAGAATAAATTATTAATTTCAGCAATCTGCTAAAACTCATCGCAATATAATTATTAGTTCCAAGAAACTTATCTAATAAATTTTTATATGATCATTGTTTTAATACTCCACAAAATCTTGATTTGAGCAAATAAAATCCAAGAAAGTAAACCGTTTTCCATAATTAATATGATACAAATAGTCTAATCAACACCATGTCAGTATTACAAATTTTTGTATATATCAAAACCAATTCAAATCCCAACTAAAATACATGTGAAATGTACAAATACATACCTAAATTTATACACCCTTTAAAATTTTTTACAATTTAGAAATTGGATTTTTGAATAAAAAAACCATAGAGGCACTGCTCTCGGCCAAGCCGAGAGCAGGCTCTGCACAGCCCTGCTATGCATGGCCTGGTCCGGCCTGGCCGGCCCAGGCCTGGCCGGGCCTGGCTGGGCCTTTGGCCCTGTTTTATAAAAAAAAACGAAAAAGAAATTCTGGACCAGGCCTGGGCCGGCTTGGTCCTGCCTATTCCAGCCCAGGCCTAGACATGGGCTTGGGCTGTTGTGTATAAAAAAAAAAAGAAAAAGAAAAGTAAAGAAAGAAAGAAAGAGATAAAGAGAGAAAGATGAATTTGCGTATTAAAATAATTTATTAAAAATATCAAAAAATAGATAAAATATAAATAATATTCTACAATACTTTTACTTTCTATGATAAAATTTTAGACTAATGCCAATTAAATTAAATCAAATCACCCACTTTAAAAACCTTTTCCCTTAATGTTAGATTCAAACCCGTTAAGTATTTTAATGTTTTAAAGTCTATTAAAAATTAAAAAAATTAGAAATTGATTTAAACCAAACCTACTAAATTCATTAAACCTAAAGAATCATATTTCCAACCCTAAACTAAGTAATCAAAATTAAATCCCTTATAACTCCCAAGTAAATATCCTTTTAAAAATCTAACAATTCCTATTGAAATAATTTATGTAGATTTATCGGGATCCTAGGATTTCAGTGCTTTGGATTGTGATCGAGTTCATGTGAGTGTTTCACTTCTTTATTTTATTTTATTTAATTGTATTGTGAGTGTTCGTTCTTTTGCATTTCCTTATTTACCGTTGTCGGTATGCAATTACATATTACACTTATCATTTCATGTGACTTTCTGTTATATTTTTACCAGTTTGGTTACTTGTACTGCTTCATGAGACATCCATGATTGTTTACTTTATTTACGTAGTTGATAGGAGCTTGTATCAATACCATTTCATGTATTGGTAGTTTATCGTTTTGGCTTTGGCCTAATTTCGATACACCTCAGACTGTGACTTGACTCAGCTCGATTTTGAGGTTGATATAATTGGTATTAGTTATCAGATTTGATATTCATATATTTGGTGATTATTTCTTACTAGAACTCTTTTGGATATGTGGACAAGTTTATATAACTATATTGTCCATGTTACCATTATTACTGGGAAAATATTGTTTCACACGGTAACAATACCTGTATGTTATACTTGTTACATATTCCTATTATACCGGTATCATGTTCACTGATATTATATATTCCTGTTATGCCGGTATCCTGATTACACATGTTGATATTGTTACCGTGACTACCACCGAGTTATCCCGGTGATTTAAGTAACATGCACATTAAATAATCTTAATAAACTAATAACATGACATTAAACAACTTACATTGGGGTTGGAAAAATTGATGGAAGAGACAACGTCTGTATTTTGGGTGGACCTAGGATTTAGGTTGCGCAGCCGAAAGAGGCTTCCACTGCAGGGTTCCCGTAGGGTGACTGGCACCCTGTCCTATTTTCTGTTCCTGTTGTACATGTTATACATGTACCTGTTCCTGTTATATATGTTCCTGACTACCTTGCGGTAGGTCCTGGTTCGGCGCCAGGAGTCTGGGCCGTGGTCCCGGGTATGCACGGGACCCACCTAAAACAGAGACAATGTCTCCAACTGATCAGTTCAATAACTGAGGACCTCGATTGGCATGTGTGGTAGGTGTAGTATGGGATGCGACTATTACATGTGGCAATTGGTGTTCGCTGATATAATTAATAATAATAAACTGTTAATATATTGCGACTAACCATGATCACCCGACTTTATATACACGTATAAACTATAATAGATATAGGATTGTACATCAGACTAGTGACATATGCTAGATTATACATTTTGACATTAGTTGTTCCCTGTTATCATGATATCAGTTATATATCGTTCGTAGTTTGCTATTGACATTGATTATTCTATTACCTTTTATTTTCAGATTATCATGTTATTGCTTACATTGTTTTTTTTATGCATGAGTACCTTTCTTTTTACACACACTCATTAGGTCGCTTCTGACGACCCTGGATTCGCACGTCCACGGTATTGGATATTTTCTTATATTGTTCAGGTTTCATGAGCTCGTACGCATTACGAGAAGCTGGAGTCTCTCTTTTCTTGATTAGAGGTATTCTTACTCTTTTATTCATGTTATTTTTTGATTCTATCTTTAACGCATCCAGTTGCCATTTTCTTTCCTTTATTTATCTGTTATCATTGTATTAGATATTTATATATCATATTGTAGTGATATTGATTTATCGTAGTAGATTTTGTAACTTGTTCAGGTTACTTTAGGCTTAGCGTGTATGTGTGGGGTATTTTCCTCGCGTATATACGTCGCCGACCTTCATCGCGACTCCGTTTTCGCGTATTTTTGGAAGCGGGCCGTGACACCATCTCTAAAATCACACATCTCTTGTTTCCCGTTTTCCGTTATCTTATTTCAAGATATCAATAAAGTTTATGTCTTGTACGTATAACTTGCACTGTTCTTGTTCCTGATTCACTGCGTAGATTAAATATAATAAATATAACATGAAGATGGGGGAGACTTGACGGTTGACTAGATCTGATCGAGTGGGTGTCTGGATCTATTATTGTCCACTGCAGGAGACGGGTAGTGTTGGCTACCATTTGTTATAGCTCATTGAGCTCCCGTTTTCGTTACTTGTTCAGCCCTAAGGGCTGGCCCTGGTCTCAGCAGCCAGGTCTGTTTAAGGTCGTGATTCTGGGTATGCATGGGTACACCCATCTGATTATAACTCTTTGACCATTTGGTTTTCATTTAACATAATAAGACAATAAACAATAGTGACGTTTGGAGCGCTTGTTATTTAGCCACTCTCTCATTCGAATAATGGTACCCATATGTTCAGATGGATTCGTCTGGAGTAGGGCTCTGGTATGAACTGCTAGTGGTATGGAACACTGAAAGAGATTAATTAAAATATTAGGCGATAGTAATTATTATTATTGTATAAATAACGTGCTCTGCTCATTACACGTGTATTATTGTTCAATTATACTTGTTACATTCCTTGATATTTTATCAATCACTATGTCATATGTATATCTTGCACTTCATGTAGGGACAGACTATTCATGTATAAATGTAATCTGTGTTCCATGTATTCTCTGTTCTATATATTCTTAGTAGACACGCTATTCCTGTACACTCAAGACACTATAGTAAGATTATTATTATTTCCCACTAATACCGTCAGGTTACTATTATTATTAGCTTAAACATTATATGTTAAATAACTAAGATTTGATACATGCTAATTAAACAATTGATATTATCAGTATAACTAAATACCAAACCTTATTACTCACATTCATAATAATAATATGTTAATGACATAATCATATAACGTTAGTTGATACATATAGAACATTTCCCGATTGACATCATTATGGTTTATAGTCATGTATTATATATTATTAAGAGGTAACATTGCTATAATATGTTAAATACTTGTAATATTAATATAATGATTGTTAGAATATTTATATTATATCATTGTTATCTTGACATGTATTATATATTATTGTGATTGTACTATTATGGTATATATCTTTCTTTTTTTATTTTATCACTCACTAGGTCGCTTTCTGACGACCCTGAGTTTGCGTGCGCAGGTTGGAGATCTAAGATACCGTAGTACCAGATATTTAACGAGATACAAATACGAGACTCGTCATCTATATTATTCATATGTATCTTTATAATTCAGTCTTTATTTTCTTATTTATCTCTGTTTTCATATGTATATGATGATCATTTATCCTTTTGCAAGTATTCTTATACTTATTTAATACTGGTGTATATTATATATATTTCGTTATATTGAGGCTTAGCGTACGTACGTAAGGTATTTTTGCCCTACATATGTACGTCATCGAAGCGTCTCTGTATTCGTGGGATCGGGGCAGTAAGATGGTATCAGAGTTTAGGTTCACACCTAATGTGGGTAAGCACCTATATCAACAGTCGTGCTCTTACCAATAGTACAACCAGATTCAGATTAGAATTTATCTATATCTGGATTTGAGGGTTCCAGCTACGAGTACAATAATGCCATTTCGTTCCATTCCTTGACTCTTTTAATTCCCTAATTTCAGTTGTCAATCAGAGTATTTTTATTTCCTTCTCGCTTTCTCTTTATCCTTTTGGTTTCAATTTCTGTCTTTGACTCACGACAATATTTACTCTACTCCGAGTTCGTTATGATATCAGAGTAGTGCAGCAGAAGCATCATAGGCGCATAACATCCAGTTTCAGGAGTTGTAAACATTATTTTCCCACCTGAATTGAAATTTCGAGGGCGAAATTTTTTTGCAAGGTGGGGAGAAGTGTACCCTCCGACTTAAATGTACGGTCACAGTATAAGTACTCGATATAGCGTAAATTTGATTTGACCTTTCTGGTAGTCAGACTGAATCAATTTCAGTTTCAGATATTATTTCCTAATATTTTAAAAAATTTGGAATATTTTTGAAATTTTTCTAGATTATTTTGAAAATTCTCCAAATTCGGTGTCGACCGATATTGACAATCGAATCTAAGATATTTAATTCACAAATAGTGTTGAGTTTTTAGAATCTGCCTTCAGATTATTCTTTTAAATTATATTTTCTACTTTAACTTATTTTTAGAGATTTTTCTGAATTAATCAAAAATGCGGTCGAACCGGTGTCGCCCATTATCGGTGATATATTTCAGGATTTTTAACTTGTAAAACAGACAGAATTTCTTAAATCCGATTTCATATTGTTCCTCTGTATAATATTCTCTATTTTACAAAATTTTTGGAAACTGCTCTGAGCTGGTCAAATTTTGACTTAATTAAAATAAAATAAATTAATTCTTTTTCTTTTCTTTTCTTCTCCTCCTCCATCATCTTCTTTCCTCTCCATTAAGCCAGCAGCTTCTTCACCGACTATCCCCTCAACCGATCTCCCTTCCATTTAGATATCTTTTAATCTCTATCCAATTCTCTAATTTTTTTTTTTACCTCTCTCTAATTAACTTTCTTTAACCTTTTCCTTGATCCTCTCTTCACCCAAAAACAGCCACCACCGGGTTCCTTCACCTCTGGCCACCATCTCCGATGACCCTCGCTGGTCGATCCCATGCCATCAGCCAGCCACGACAACATGTCCCTATTTCTCTCCTCTTTCATCTTCTCCATTTCAATTTTCTTTTCTTTTCAATTTTACAACCCAATCTACATCTATTTTCCCAAAAATCC